>SJYQ01096186.1:302548-325790 GCA_006410935.1 Redunca redunca | reverse complement strand
TCAATATGCCAGCAAATTTGGAAAACTCAGTAGTGGCCACAGGACTGGAAAGGGTCAGTTTTCATTCCAGTCCAAAAGGCAATGCCCAAAAATGTTCAAACTACCACACAATTGCACTCATCTCACACTCTAACAAAGTAATACTCAAAATTATCCAAGCCAGGCATCAACAGTATTGAACTTCCATATGTTCAAGCTGGATTTAGAAAAGGCAGAAGAACCAGAGATCAAATTGCCAACATACACTGGATCATCAAAAAAGCAAGAGAGTTCCAGAAAAAACATCTACTTCTGCTTTATTAACTATGCCAAAGCCTTTGACTGTGTGTATCACAACAAACTGTGGAAAATTCTTAAAAGAGATGGGAATACCAGACTGCCTTACCTACCTCCTGAGAACTCTATGAAGCAACAGTTAGAACTGGACATGGAACAACAGACTGGTTCCAAATCAAGAAAAGAGTACGTCAAGGCTGTATATTGTCACCCTGCTTATTTAACTTCTATGCAGAGTACATCATGCGAAATTCTGGGCTCGTTGAAGCACAAGCTGGAAACAAAATTACCGGGAGAAATATCAATGACCTCTGATCCTCAGATACGCAGATGATACCACCCTGATGACAGAAAGCAAATAAGAACTAAAGAGCCTCTTGATGAAAGTGAAAGAGGAGAGTGAAAAAGTTGGCTTAAAACTAAACATTCAAAAGACTAAGATCATGGCATCCAGTCCCATCACTTCGTCGCAAATAGATGGGGAAACAGTGGGAACAGTGAGAGACTTTATTTTGGGGGGCTCCAAAATCACTGCAGATGGTGACTGCAGCCATGAAATTAAAAGACACTTGCTTCCTTGGAGGAAAACTATGCCAACCTAGAGAGCATATTCAAAAGCAGAGACATTTCTTTGCCGACAAAGGTCTGTCTAGTCAGAGCTATGGTTTTTCCAGTGGTCATGTGTGGATGTGAGAGTTGGGCTACAAAGAAAGCTGAGTGCTGAAGAAATGTTGCTTTTGAAGTGTGGTATAGGAGAAGACTCTTGAGAGTCCCTTGGACTGCAAGGAGATCCAACCAGTCCATCCTAAAGGAGATCAGTCCTGAATATTCCATTGGAAGGACTGATGTTGAAGCTGAAACTGCAATACTTTGGCCACCTGATGTGAAGAATGGACTCCTTGGAAAAGACCCTGATGCTGGAAAGGATTGAATGTGGGAGGAGAAAGGGATGACAGAGGATGAGATGGTTGGATGGTATCACTGACTCGATGGATAGAAAGCTCCGCGAGTTGGTGCAGGACCGGGAAGCCTAGCATGCTGTGGTCCATGGGGTTGCAAAGAGTAGGCCACGACTGAGCGACTGAACTGAAATACTCCCCACACTGAATGAGTTTGGAACTGTCCATTTTCTTTAGCTTTCTGAAAAAATGTGTATAGACTTGGTGTTACATCTTCCCTGAATCTTTGGTAGAATTTGCCATCAGTGCCATCTAAGCGTATAGTTGTCTTGGTAGAAAGGTTTTTAACCAGAAATTCTTTTTCTCTAATAGATAAAATACCGTCCAGGCTACCAGTTTCTTCAGTGTGAGCTTTCCCTTGCTCTCTTTGGCCTATGAACTCTCGCTGCTTAGTTTTCTGAGACTTTTCACTCTGTCTCCTCAGCTTAAAAAATCTGCTGGTACCCACCCCAGTTGCTGTCTCTCTTAGGCCTGGAGACCTCTTAAGCCTCTAACCTGGAGAGGAGTAGAGCTCACCTCAGTTATTTGGCATCGCTGTCCTACGTTGCCTCGTGTCTGGTATCTTAAAAACCATTTTTTCATGTATTTTTCTAGTAGTTTGTTTCTTCAGACAGTTGGGTAGATCCTTATTCTGTTATACCATCACCATCTTTTCTGTAGTGGTAGGGCAGGGCTCACACACACACAAACACAAACATCAATTTTACAAGAATCCAACAAATAAGCCATCTTTGGAGTTACTACTTATGATAAGCATCCTCCCATCATTTCAACAATGAAGCTAAACTAACTCATAAATGAAGAAATGTTACAGTAGATTGAAGTAGAAGCATGAATACCTTTGCCTGTCTCACTGGCTACTCAAAAGCTATGAAAATAGAGAAAGCCTCAAATATCTTATAATCATGGGAGAGCGGAAGAAGAAGCTGTTAATGGAAAAGAAATCTCATGCAGTTACTCAATGATAGAAAGCAGATGGAACTGAATCAAAATCTAGAGAAGAAACCTATTACCCAGAACATACAGAGGAGAAAACTAACCAGAAGGTAGGAACAGATGCTGTTGATCTGTAAACTTCAAGTGGAAAACTGCTGGAGGCCCTAGACTCCTACCTGGCTGTTGGAAGATGAGCATTTAGACCTGGCAGGCCAGTCACACCCCTTCCCTTATTCATTGTGCTCATCTTTCTTCCAGCTTAATGTGTCAAGGTCTGCACTGTGAAGAGGATGAGCCATCTATCTGGTGTGACTTCTAAGATGGGGTCATTACTTAGAAAGAAGCATTTCAGAGTTTGAAGAAATCACAGAGAAGATTTGAAGAAATCACAGGGAAAGCAGCATCAAGAAACAGATATACACAAATGCAAAGGAAATTGGAGCCATCTGCCTGTACTAATCTGCCCACTCTTTCATTCATAAAATAGAATGCCAGGGACCACCAGACATTTGGGGAAGCGTGATAGCCTGAAGCAGAGAAACCAAGGTGAACAAACAGCTGAGCCCGAAAGAGACAAAGTTGATAGGCAGTGTAACAGGTTGAATTGTGTCCCCGCAAAAGTGAGATGTTGAAGTCCTAACTCCCAGCACCTCAGAATATTAAACCTTGTTTGAAAACACTGACATTCCAGATGAGGTCAGACTCAAGTAAGAGTGCATTGCTACTCCAATATGACTAGCGTTTTATTAGAAGACTACCATGTGAAGACAGGAAACTCACAGAATTCCATGGGATGACGGAGGCAGAGAGAGGAGTTATGCAGCCACAAGCTAAGGAATGCCTGGGATTGCCAGAAAGAAGCAAGGGAATATTCTTCTTTGGGTTTCAGAGGCAGCAAGGTCCTGCTCTTTGATTTTTAAGCTTCTAGCTTCCAGAGCTGTGAGGTAATCCATTTCTGTTGTTTATGCCGCCCAGTTTGTGGTACTTTTTATGTCAGCCCTAAGGAACTAATACTGGGAGAATTTAATAATTCTTATCAAAAACATAAAATGTTTAGATAACCCACAGGAAGGTTAAAAAAAAAGGGATCAGGAAAGTAAATGGGGAATAAATAGAAGACAAGTAATAAAATTGTACATTAGAGTTAAACCCTAGCATTTTTATGTTATTTATCTTAAAAATGTAAATGATCTAAAAGCACCAATTAAAAGATAGAGATGACTAGAGGGGATAACAAAACACGATCCAACAGTGTGTTGTCTACAAAAATCTCACTTCAAATATAATGATATAGGCAGGTTGAAAGTAAAAGATTGCAAACTATATATGTTGAAAATATTAATTTTTATAAAGCAGGAGTGGCTGTCTTAATGTATAGGGTAATTTCCTGGTTGTGATCTTATACTAGAGTTATGCAAGATATTTCCATTGGAGAGGTCAGATGAAGTGTGTATCGTATCTCTCTGTATTATTGCTTATAATGGCATATGAACATGCCAATGTCTCAAAATAAGATTCATTCACATGCAGAAGAATGAAGTTGGTTCTCTGCTTACATGCAAAGATTAAAATGGAAAGACCTAAATGTAAAAGCTAAACTATAAAGTTCTTAGAAGGAAAAATGTAAGTGCTAACACTATAAAAATTCTTAGAAGTGTAAATCTCAGGACTTTGAAATAGGCAATGATTTCTTAGGTTTGACACCAAAATCACAAGCAATAAAATGAATAGGTAAGTTGGACTTTATCAAAATAAAAAATATTTTGTGCTTCAAAGGACACTGTCAAGAAAGTGTAAAGAGAATCCACAGAATGGGAAAACAGTTTTGAAATGTGTATCTGCTGAGGGAATTATATCTAAAATATATAAAGGGAATTGTATTTTAAAAATATAAAGTATACTTAATTATGATAAGACAAATGACCTAGTTTTAAAAATGAGAAAAGATCTGAGTAAACATTTCTCCAAAGAAGAGATACAAATGACCAAAATGCACATGAAAAGATGTTCAGCATCACTAACCGTCGGGGAAGTGCAGATGAAAGACCACCATGGGTGACCACTCCACACACACTAGGATGTCTGTAATTCAGAAGATGGGTAATGACAAGTGTTGGAGAGGATGTGGGGAACCTGAAACTCTCATGCTTTGCTGGTGCTAATGGCGGCTTTGAAAAACAGTCTGGCGATTCCTCAGAAAGTTAAACATAGTTACTTATTGTGTGACTCAGCAGTTTCACTTCCAAGTATATGCCCGAGAAACAAAACCTGTGTGCACAAAAACGTATACACGCTGTTCCCAGCAGCACTCCTCATACTGGTCAAAGTGAAAACAACGCAAACGTCCATCAGCTGATGAATGGGTAAACAAAATGTGGCATATCCATTGCACGATAAAGAGAAATGAAATGCCGATACATGCTCCAGCATGGATGACTCCTGAAAACATGCTAAGAGAAAGAAGGACACAAAGGATTGTATTTTGTATGATTTCAAGTATCTGAAACGTCTAGAATAGGCAAATCCAAAGAAAGCAGGTTAGCACTGACTGGGTAGGGAGGAGGAGATGATTCAGGGTTTCTTTTTCAGTTAAAATGAAAAAATTCTAAAATTGGTTCTGGTGGTGTTTGTACAACTCAATATACTAAAAACCACTGGATGATGGATACACATGAAGTTACTAAATTGTGTGACCTAGGAATTGTATCTTAACAAAGCTATTAGAAATAAAACTTTAAAAATTAAAAGATCAAAATGCTTATGGTATGATTGATTATTATTTCATAATATACCTTGTAATACAAAAACAATACTTTCTCTCCCACCTGTTTAGTCAGTATGATTTGGAAACAGTTCAAACCATTTCTTAATGTCTTCTAGGAAGTGGATTTTCCTCAACAAGCTATGTCAACAAGAACGTAAGGGTTGTGCCTCGGAAAAATCAGCGTTTCCACACCCACAGACACACACGCACCTGTATAAACGTATGCATATGTAAATATGCACGTAATATATAACTGGTCCTTTGCTTGTCACAGGTCATTCATCACTATGGATTAAAGAAAAGACTGTAGAATTTCCTTCTGATTTTGTGCCGCTAGTCTTGTTTGAGTTACTCTTTACATTTTGAAAAAGATCCGTTCATAAGAATATTCAATTAATTGACATTTGTACTTAGACTGACACTCTATCTTTTAAGCTGTAGTTCTTGAGGAATACCAACATCATCTTCAGTGAAGCTGATGAAGTCCTCTATTTGTTAATTTTCAGCTTCCTAACGAGGATCCTGAAATTTTTGAAGTTTCATCCAAGTGTCTGTCTATACTGGTTCAGTTGTATGGAGGGGAAAACCCAGAGAGCCTGTCTCCTGAAAATGCAGAGATCTTCGCTGATTTACTGACATCCAAAGAGGACCCAAAGGACCAGAAGCTTCTGTTGAGGATTCTCAGAAGAATGGTGAGTCCTCACAGAAACTGGGCAGGCGGCCTCAGTGGTAGCCAGAAGTTGGGGAGTAGTCAGGTTTTTTGACCTCCTTTCATTAAAGAACTCATGATTACCTTTCCCTTTAGTCACCTACTGTTAACATTCATCATATTCCACATATCTATTTGTATGTACACAGAATTTTTGCTGAACTATGAGAGAGTTAGACATATTATTTGTGCTTATTCCTTAATATGTGAGTGTGTATTTCCTAATGAAATGGATGTTCTTTTAACTATAGTTATCAAAGTCAGGAAATTTAATATCGATACAAATCTTTCACTAATCTGCCATCCATATTCCAACTTTGTCAGCTGTCGCCATAATGTCCTGTATAGCTTGTTTTCCAATATAGATTCCAGTCCAGCATCATGTATTTTGATAGACAGATGTACTTAATCCGGGATAGTTCTGTAGCCGTTCTTTGTCTTTCATGAAGTTTCCTAAGAATGGGCCAGGTATTTTGTAGCATTTCCCCTCCATTTAGGTCTCTCTGCTGTGTTCTGGACAGCTAGATTCAGGTAAGTCCCAGAAGAAATCTATCGGATCCAGAAGCTCGTGATGTCTATTTGCCATTTACTGGTGATGTTAGTTTTGATCACTTTGTTAAATCAGTGTGTGGTTATTATTTTTAAAATTTTCTAACAGCTGCAAAATGGAGATTTTCAACCTCACAGTATTTCTAACTTCCAATATTGTACTTTAGGGAAAAAAATCCCCTTTTGCACCTTTTATGTTTTGTTCTTTAAAATGTGTATAGCTGATGTTTACCCGAAGGTCCTTTTGAAGGCTTTTTACAACAGATCTTGTTCTGCTGGTTTTGAAGGCCGTTGTTTACAGTAGCTCTCGGTGAAGTTAGTTGAGGAGTAGAGGTCTCATTAGTTTGTGTCATGCTTTGGCTTGTCTGTGTGTGGTCACTTCTGGATCCAGTTATCCTTGGCAGCAGAGGCTGTGGATGCTCCAGAGAGTTGTCCACAAGACAGTTTTTGTGTTAATTTGATGAACAGCTGCAGTACAGGATGGAGCAGAATCTCCATGGCAGGTTATGGGTGATAGAACTAAAGGAAAGAGAGAGTTACCCTCCTTGCTGCGACATTTTGCCTTTGTATAATAGGTAAGCCCCCCCAGCCCCAGCAGTGCTTCCTGTCTAGTGGAGCGGCTCCCTGCATAACACAGTTTAGGTGAGATTCCCAACGTGTAGGATCAATATTTCTGGGCACAGTAGATCTTGGCATGGTAATCCAGCCTAGCACTAGATGACGCTGAATCACATAGTAAGGCAAGTATTTCCTCTTCCATTTCATTTTGCTCTTTCTGATGATTTAAAGGTGAAACTCTCAGCTTGGGACTCCTATGTCTTTAACATTTCTTGAATCTTCCTTTTTTAATAGAGAGTAAGCCTCTCAGATGACCAGCTTTTTCAGTAGAGAGATTTCTTTTTTAAAATAGTTTTATTCCGTTAAAAAAGGCATGTCAATGTGAAATCAAGTACTAGAAAATGTAGTAACATGAGTGATGTGTAGATGTGGCAAAATTGTGTATTTAGTGTTGAACTACAAAAGCTTGGGGAATATTGACCTCCTATCTGATACAGTTAATTTTACAGAGATCCACCATCTCTTGTTTGAAAATCTTAGGGTGAGGTTTAGCTTGGAATTTATAATTTTCAGATCTCTTTGCCATGGTTTCTTAGGCTATATATGACATGATCCTATAGGGGTCACTGGGGGCAGTATTGTTGCCAAGCGTAGTAATATTTCTGTCCCAAAATGTATGAACATTCACACTAAATGGGCAAATAAAAACTGTACGTGACTCTATGGGAGTCAGATTTTGCTACCAAATATGTTTTTAAACAAAACTTACCAAAAAAAAAAAAAGATTTTCAGAGCTTTCTAGATTTTAGGAGATTATGGACATATCTCTGAAATAAATTAAATCATTTTCTAAAACCAGATTAATTTAATCATGCAGAAAACAATTAGATACCAACTCAGTCAAAGTAACCAGACTACACCATCTTTTAGTTAATTTCACAGTCTGAAATGATTTCCTTATAGTTTCTGACTGGCCCCCTATAGGACCAGGTAGGTTTTGTTTGTGGGAGAAAAGCTGAATCCTAGTGACTTTATCTGTGTATGTGAAATTAAAAGCAGTTTCTGGTGCTGCTCATCCTTTTTTAAAAATCGTAGTAAACATAAAATAAAGTTTGCCAGCTGTCTGTGATAAGTGCTTTATCATCTTCTGAAAACTTTCTAAGTTATCCCTGAATCAATCAGTGTTGGATTCAGGTGATGCAAAACACACAATCAGGGATTCTGGGTCTTGAGCTTGCCTATCCTGAGGCTCAGTTCTGCTTAAACTTGGTACTGAGTTCAGTATGTTTGGAGAGAAACAGCAGCAGGTGACGCAAAGAGGTGTATGGTGCCAGCGGCCACTCCCCAACTGATGTGAGCCTTCCCGCCCTCTCTCTCTCACTGCTTCCTGTCTTCACCTCTGTGGCTGCCGAGGATTTGTCCTGTCAACTTACTATCTATTCTCACCTTCACACCTTACCCTTGTTCAGGGTAGTGATGCGGTCTTGTTTGTTTTTGTATTTTCAGCGTGTTGCGGTGGTCAGCCGATAATGTTTCTAACTTTGAGAAGGACTTTTGGTGCATCACTTCATCTAATCTTCACAACACTCCTAGAGACCAGCTCCAGTGATTGTTCCCATTTGTAGGTTTAAAACTAAGGCTCAGAGAACTTACATAACACTCCCTAGGCCACCAACTGGGAATCGGCAGGGCTGGCATCAACCGAGTTCACCCGACCCTCACCTGTACCCTTGCCAAGTAGCTGACTGCTTTGCCACTGCTCTGCCCAGCACTGGTCTGGACTCAGGGCATTCAGTAAGCTGAGTCTGACTGAATTTCCATCAGGAAGGCACCTAAGAGATTCATTCTTCATTATGGGAAAATAAGAGTTATTACTCTTTGCCTGCACTACACCGGGGATTCTAAGAGAGTAAAGTATGGTCTTCCTGCTCCCTGTCCTCAAGGATCTCTAACTGGAGTGAGACCGAAACACGAGCTTCGTTATGAAGCAGAGTCTGACTGGCACGGTGGTAGAGGAGCCAGCAGAGCTCCCCAGAAACGGCCCCTAGGGGGAGGAAGTTGAGCAGGACATGGTGTTTGAGCTGAGTGTGGAGGATGTGTTGGTCTTCCAGGCGTGGACCAGGAGGAAGCACAGCCTGAATAACGGCCCCGAAACCCACAGGGCTAGACAGGCAGACATGGGAAAGGACCAAGACAGGCCAGAGGGGACCAGACACTCAGAGTTTCGACAAGTTGTTAGAATTAGGAAGTTCTAGTCTCTGAAACCAAAGGACACTGGTAGCATCTCAATTGAGTTCGAGTTATGTTTACTGTGAAATAAGGCTTTCTCATAGCACCTGGCCCGTGACTGGAATTTAATAAGCAGCCACTGAGCTGAATAAGAGATGTCTATAAAATAATCTCTACTTTTGTTGTGGGCGAGTCTTCATTTTTGCTCGTCATTGTATATTGCCTGCTCATTTGAGTGCTTTATAGATGCCCGGGTGAGACTCAGCGGTACTTTGATAGGCATTCACTTGGTCCCCAGGCTGACACTTCAGTCCCCTGCACTCTAGAGCCTCCAGGTTTCTGAGGAATGGATGAGACTGGGTAGGCAGATGCATGGAGGATGGGAACCTGGCAGAAAGAATGTGACAGATTTCCTGTTCTTAAATCCTTAAATCTTAAGGGGGCCGGCTTCTCAGGGTCTCCTACTTGGACTGGGGGAACTAGATTTGATAGAGAGACAGGGACCAGTCAAGATTTGTTACCTGATTCAGTAACTGGATTAAGGAGGCCTGTTAATTGCAGCCTTCTGTTTGTAAGAAGTTAAAAAGGAAAAGAAAAGCTCCTTAAGGACCTACCTTAAAGGACGTTAAGTGCACATTCCTTCTGAGAGCCCTTCTCTTTTTGTTTTCCTTAATTGAGGCAAAACTGACATATAACATTAGATTAGTTTTAGGTATGTAAGATAGTGATTTGATATTTGTATATATCACAAAATGATCACCATAATAAGTAGAGTTAACATGTATCACATACATAGTTACACATTTTTCTTGTGATTACAACTTTTAATGTTTACTATCTTAGCAATTTCCAATATGCAGTATAATATTATTAACTATACTCACTGTGCTGTACATCACATCCCCATGACTTATTTCATAACTGGAAATTTGTACCTTTTAATCTCCTCACCAGTTTTGACCCACTCCCCACCCCTCACCACTTATCTCTTCTCTGTGAGTTTGGCCTTTTCTTTCTTTTTTTCTTTTAAGATTCCACATATAAGTGAGATTATGTGGAATTTGTCTTTCAATCATCTTTCAGGAGTTGAAATAGCTCCACTGGAATTCCATCACCTCCACTAGCTTTGTTCATAGTTTTGCTTTCTAAGGCCCACTTGACTTCACATTCCAAGATGTCTGGCTCTAGATTAGGGATCACATCATCATGATTGTCTGGGTCGTGAAGATCTTTTTTGTACAGGTCTTCTGTGTATTCTTGCCACCTCTTCTTAATATCTTCCGCTTCTGTTAGGTCCATACCATTTCTGTCCTTTATCGAGCCCATCTTTGCGTGAAATGTTCCCTTGGTATCTCTAATTTTCTTGAAGAGAACTCTAGTCTTTCCCATTCTGTTGTATTCCTCTATTTCTTTGCATTGATCGCTGAAGAAGGCTTTCTTACCTCTTCTTGCTATTCTTTGGAACTCGGCATTCAGATGCTTATATCTTTCCTATTCTCCTTTGCTTTTCGCCTCTCTTCTTTTCACAGCTATTTGCAAGGCCTCCCCAGACAGCCATTTTGCTTTTTTGCATTTCTTTTCCATGGGGATGGTCTTGATCCGTATCTCCTGTACAATGTCACGAACCTCATTCCATAGTTCATCAGGCACTCTATCTATCAGATCTAGACCCTTAAATCTATTTCTCACTTCCACTGTATAATCATAAGGGATTTGNAGAATTGATGCTTTTGAACTGTGGTGTTGGAGAAGACTCTTGAGAGTCCCTTGGACTGCAAGGAGATCCAACCAGTCCATTCTGAAGGAGATCAGCCCTGGGATTTCTTTGGAAGGAATGATGCTAAAGCTGAAACTCCAGTACTTTGGACACCTGGTGTGAAGAGTTGATTCATTGGAAAAGACTCTGATGCTGGGAGGGATTGGGGGCAGGAGGAGAAGGGGACGACCGAAGATGAGATGGCTGGATGGCATCACCGTCTCGATGGACATGAGTCTGAGTGAACTCCAGGAGATGGTGATAGACAGGGAGGCCTGGCGTGCTGCGCTTCATGGGGTCACAAAGAGTCGGACACGACTGAGCGACTGAACTGAACTGAACTGTCTTTCAATGCTTGACTTACTTCATTTAGCATAATTCCCTCAAGGTCGGTCCATCCATGTTGTCACAAATGGCAAGATTTCATTCTTTTTTATGGCAATAATATTCAATTGTGTATGCGTGTATATCACATCTTCTTCTATTATTGGACATTTAGATTGTTTCCATATCTTGGTTGTTGTAAATAATGCTGCAGTGAACACAGGGGTGTATATATCTTTTTGAACTAGTGTTTTTGTTTTCTTTGGATAAATACCCAGAGGTAGAATTTCTGAATCTTAAGGAAGTTGTGTTTTTAAATTTTTGAGGAACCTCCTCACTGTTTGCCAAGATGGTTGCACCAAATTATACTGGTGTTCCCCTTTTTCCATCTTTGCCCATACTTGTTATTTTTCTTTTTGATAATAACCATTCTGACATGTGTGAGTTGATATCTCATTGTAGTTTTGATTTGCATTTCCTTGATTTTTAATAATGGTGAGTATATTTTCAGGTACTTGCTCGTTATCTGTATGTCTTCCGTGGAAAACTGTCTATTCAGATCTTCTGCCCATTTTTTAATTGTTTAATTTTTAATTGGATTATTAAGGTTTTTTTATTATTCACTTGTATAAATTCTTTCAATATTTTGGATATTAATCCCTTGTCAGACATATGACTTGCAGGTATTTTTTTCCCATAAGGTAGGTTGCTTTTTCATTCTGTTGATGGTTCCCTTCATCCTGCAGAAGCTTTTTAGTTTGTCGTAGTCTTGTTTGTTTTTGCTTTTGTTGCCTTTACTTTCCATATCAGATCCAAAACATCATCTCTAAGGCCAGAGTCAAGGAGCTTACTGCTTATGTTTTCTTCCAAGAGTTTTATGGTTTTAGCTCTTATGTTCAAGTCTTTAGCCCATTTTGAGTTAATTTTTGTGTAGGGTGTAAGATAGTGGTTCAGTTTCATTCTTTGATATGTGTCCAGTTTTCCCAGCACCATTTATTGAAGAGATTGATCATTCTCTGACTTATATTCTTGGCTCCTATGTCAAAAACTAATTCAGCATATAGGCACGGGTTTATTTCTGGGCTCTCTATTCTGTTCCATTAATCTGTGTGTTTTTCTGCTAGTACCATACTGTCTTGATTGCTATATGCTTGTAATATAGTTTGAAACCAGGGAAAGTGTGATGCCTCTAGCTTTGTTGCTCTTTTTCAAGATTGCTGTGGCTGCTTGGGGTCTTTTGTGGTTCCATACAAATTTTAGAATTGTTTATATCTGTGAAAAATGCCATGGGAATTTTAATAGAGATTGCATTGAATCTGTAAATCACTTACGGAAAGTTCTACTCTGTGAGACCACCTCCTTTGAAGCCCGATTCAGGAGTGCCCACTTTTCCCCAAGCCTGAGTGATCCTGGATGATTTCAGAAAGGGTGACCCCAAATACACTTGGCCCTGCCGTTTCTGGGGCCCGGTAATAAGTGTGTCTGTGACAGGTACACTGTGGTTACTAGAGAGCTATCTTGGGAATATTATGGCAGTTTCCTCCCTATGAGTTACACAAAAGGCCCTTTCTTGAGATATCTGTTTAAATTCCTAGTCTTGTGACTAGTAACTTTGTAAAAGCAGAATTTTCACTAACAGATGAAAGAAATAGGATGTTTAATTTGTACTGATGGCATTAGGATATGTTTTACCCCTAGGGTGCTCTTCCTTATTTAGTCTATATTTAGAAGATTGAAAAAATGTTGAGGAAACCTAAGGATTTAATTATCTAACTGTCATTTACCAGGAAGTTTGGTGGTTTTATAATTATACTTTGCACTCCAGCTTTACTGTGATAGAAACCCTTCAGATCTCTTCCGAGTTTACCTGTCCCCTAAACTTGAAAATCAGTGGGAGTTTTTTCAGTGTAACAATTGCAAATTAAATACCTGTCTCTTAATTAAAGCTAGCTTACTCTAATGCTCAAAATTTTGACTACATACAAACCACCACAAGCTTGTTTTATAAAACTGGCTTAAATGTATGCTGTTGACTACTCTATGAAAGAAGAGAATGGTCCACAAGAGGGTGATGGTAACATGCTGGGGCCACATTTGCCTGCCCACCCACCCATCTACCCGGTGCAGTAGAGGTGGGAGGAGTGGGACTTGGCATCACTCTCTGAAGATGATTAACATTAAGTTCAGTTGCTCAGTCGTGTCCAACTCTTTGCGACTCCATGGACTGCAGCACGCCAGGCCTCCCTGTCCATCACCAACTCCTGGAGTTCACTGAAACTCATGTCCATTGAGTCGGTGATGCCATCCAACCATCCATCCTCTGTCGTCCCCTTCTCCTCCTGCCTTCAATCTTTCCCAGCATTGGGGTCTTTTCAAATGAGTTAGCTCTTTGCATCAGGTGGCCAAAGTATTGGAGTTTCAGCTTCAGCATCAGCCCTTCAAATGAATATTCAAGACTAATTTCCTTTAGGATGGACTGGTTGGATCTCCTTGTAGTCCAAAGGAGTCTTCTCCAACACCACAGTTCAAAAGCATCAATTCTTTGGCACTCAGCCTTCTTTATGGTCCAGCTCTTACATCCCTACATGACTACTGGAAATGACTAATCCATTCATACTATTCCAGTCTTGTATTCATGAATGGATTAGTATTAAAGATTATTACAAATATCCACTCCTTGGGGACCCTTTACCCTGTGCCTTTCAGAAAATCTTGCTATATGCTCACCATCATTTCTCTTCCAAATTCTCATGTGGGCCCCCTCGCGCTTTCATTTTCACCATAAGAGCAGAGATGATGTGTTGCTAAAATTCGGTGTAACAGTAGTATCTTCAAGTACAGAGTTTTTAAGGCTCTGAGGATACCAAATAAGAAAAGGAGGAATTCTGCAGCCATTTGTTTTCTATTTCAGTAGCAGGATAAGTTGTAGATGTCGAATCAGAAGGGATCTAATTTCTATTAGAAAAGTGAAGAACTATTCCTTCAGGTGGAGCAAAGGCAAAAGGATACCTCTTTCTCTCTCCCTCTCCTAGCTAATTTTTCCTCATGGTAAATCCTCCTTTTCTTGGCTTATTTTCCTAAAGGAGAAAAACGTGGGGAGATTGTTGTGAAAATTTTTAGAGAAACAGTATATCCAAAGGCATAAAAAGCCATTGTAATCCCTTCTTGTGAAATCTCATCCCTTAGAACATTTTCCTGAGACTCTGAGAGGGTTCTCTCAGGAGTTTCCAAGAGGGATCTTCCCCGGAATCCATACACACCATTCATGGTTGAGCGTCTCTGCCCGTGATTGCCATAGGACTCACAAGTTATTGCGAACTCTTTAATTTAGCTGTATCTTTCCAACAAAGAAACATCTTGCCTAAAAAGTTTTCCCTTAGTTTCCTGAGATTTTGAGCAACACAGAACCAGGAAGCTTACGGCCAGTGGAATAAGGTCATCATTTACTGCCAGTCATTCTTAGGACCGAAACTTCTGTGTTTCTGTGTGAAACCACATCCACCTCAAAGAGCCCAAGGAAGTGTGTGGATCTTTGCTGTAGGTTTCCTGAGGATGTGCAGGTAACAGAGAAGGCATCTGTAAAACCCGCTTTGAGCAGGTCGCATTCTCCTCCCGTTTGCTACACTCATCTCGCCCCCCACCCACTGCCCCCTTCCACTTGGAGGCTCCTCGTGACCCGGCTGGGGTCCTTCCTGTCTTCTTTCTCCGTCTGATGTCTGTGGGCCCTGGGCAGCATCACTTCCTTTCTGTTTTGACTTTTTTTTTTTTTTTTAATATCAGAAGATTCAGCTCTCTGCTCACCAGCTGAAATTCTTCTGTCAAATAAAATTCTTTCTGCAAGGGCCCTCTCCTCTTTCAAGTTCCCATTGCCATGGATGATATTTTTACTCACCTTTCTGTTATAAAAACCACACAAAAGTTGGGCGAGTAAGATGATGAACCCTGCATGATCAGTCATTTTACCATATTTTTCAAGTTTCTGTGTATACTTTATTCACACAAAGTGGTGTCACCCTGATATTTCTGTGCGTGCCTTCCTCTGACTTTAATAAACGAACTCTGTCCACTGGAAGAATGGTTAATGTCTGTGTTGGATTCATAGGAATACCTTCCTTTATTCTAAAGGGTTGTTAAGCTGTACATAATAAAGAATCAGAATTGGGTTTTCAGTTTTCAGTTTTTAAATAATTATAGAAAAAACTGAAGATAACATAATTTCAGTTGATATTTTAAATATTTGAGAGAGTATCATATTTTTTAAAACTTCTTATTTTGTATTGGGTTACAACTGATTAACAATATTGTGATAGTTTCAGGTGGACAGCAAAAGGACTCAGCCATACACATCCATGTATTCATTCTCCCCCAAACTCCCCTCCCATCCAGACTGCCAGATAACATTGGGCAGAGTTCTATGTGCTGTTGGTTATCCATCTGAAATACAGCAGTGTGTACATGTCCATCCCAAACTCCCTAACTACCCCTTCTGCCTGGCAACCAGAAGTTGATTTTATAAGTCTCTTTCTGTTTTGTAAATAAGTTCATTTTTGTATTGTTTCTTTGTAGAGTCCTCATATAGGGGATGTCAGGCGCTATTTCTCCTTCCCTGACTTATATGACTCAGTATGACACTCTCTAGGTCCATCCATGTTCTTTCTATGGCCGAGTAATATTCCACTGTATATGTGCACCACGCCTTCTTTATCCAGTTCTCTGCCGATGGCCATTTTGGCTGCTTCCACGTCGTGGCTGTTGTGAACAGTGCTGCAGGGAACACTGGGGTGCGTGTGTCCTTTTGGATCCTGTTTTTCTTCAGATGTATGCCCAGGAGTGGGGTTACAGCGTCGTACAGTAGTCCTGGTTTTATTTTTTTAAGGAACCTCCGTGCTGTTCTTCATAGTGGCTGTACCAATTTACATTCCCAACAGTAGTGGAGGAGGGGTTCCTTTGAGAGAGTATTTTAAATTCAGGCTGTTAGAAAAGTTGAATTTAAAGGTGAGCTATGAACTCTTACTGTTGTTTTGTATAAGCAAGTGTTTTAAAGTTGTTCACCAGAAATATTTGACCATGTTTAAGAGAAATGATTTTGCAACATAGGAGTTCCTTTTTGTTCGGGAGTAAGTCATTCTGGAAAACTAACCACTTCCTGTAGATTCACTTAAACTGGCCACCTAACCGCTGTGGTCAGTAATGACAAAATGTTTGACTGGGGCTTGATCTCAGTAAATGAAACTGAGATTTATTTAAGTTAATTGATTTTGTCTTTTCACTACATTTTGAGGGCATTCTTATAAGGAGTTACATAGCCTTTTAATACCATATAAGAAACGTCTGCACCAAGAGTGACCACTCAGTCGGCAACCAGTTACGAAGTGCCTGCTCAGTCCTGGGGATAGAACTGTGGCCAACACAGACTGGGGACACTGCCCTCCTGGAGGCTACCGGGGAGAGTGAGACGATAACTGCAATCACAAAATAAACTATCCATACTTCAGATAATAAAAGCACTGAGAAGGAGATCATTGAAGGAAAGAAAGAACATGCAGTGGGACACCTGCTCCTCTCGTCGGAGTGACCAGGGAAGGTCTCAGCAAGATGACACCTCAGTAATGACCTAAAGGAAGTCAGGGGACTAGTGGAGCAGGACACACTAGACAGGGGCCAGCATTGACTAGGTCTGCAAGACAGGAGCCTCCCCAGGGTGTGCTGGGAGCCCCAAAGTGGGCTGTGTGTCCAAAGCAAAATGAGCAAGGAATAGATTTACCAGGCAGGAGGGAGATGATGGGAAGGGCTTTGGTGGAGGGCAGAAGTTATCCTTGCAAAGATCATGATGTATGCCCAGGAGCGGGATTCCAGGGTCGTACGGCAGTTCTGTTTTCACTCAGGCCTTTATCCTGAGTGAGCAGGGGCCTGCGGAGCATTTGGGGCAGAGGGGTGCCACACCCAAGAGTAGTCATTGAAGCAAGTGACGGGTGAGAGATGCTAGCGGGTTAATGGCACCCAGGGAGTCCTGGTCAGGGCTGGGGCAGTTTTATTTTGGGTAAATCTTGAAAGTAGAACCAATAGAATTTGCAGAGGATTGGATATGAGCTATGAGGCAAAGAGAAAAGTCAAAGGTGATTTCAGTTATAGCTTTAACTCAAAACCTCAACGGGCAAAACCCAAGAGGAGCTTATCTGGGGGATGGAGGGAAATCGAGAGCAGAGTTTGGGATGTGTTATGGTTGAGAAGCCTACCAGACATCCAAGTGGGAATGTCTCGCTGGCTGTGGGGGCTCCAGGCCTGGAATTCCAAGTGAGAGATGTTCGGACTCGGGGGAGAAATGGTGAAAGGTGGTGATCGGAGCACGAGCTGCTTGTGTGTGGATTCTGGAGGACTGCCAGGTAACTGCAAAGGTCAGGTCTCAGGTAAAACCACGCGAGCAAGTGTCTGAGACGTGAAGGAAACAAGGTCATGGGAGGGAAAGCCAGAGACCTGAGTGGTACTGGAAGGACCTTCTTTACAAACAGAATGTTGCCAAGCACTGTGACACGCGTGGTGCTGGGACGGAGTGATCCCCAGAGAGCTGCAACAGCGGAGAGTGGCAGGTGCCACGCTCTGGTGACATTAGATTTAAAGCTGGGCAATTCTGAAAGGCGGATGGAAAATGGTCAGGAAGCAGCAGGGAGGACCACGGAGCCACCTCCAGGCTGGTGGTCAAGAGATGCCTGCAAGGGAAGTACTGTCATGGGGGAGAAGCTCAGTGTTTTCATTAGAGCCAGAAAGTGAAGGGAACATCCTGGAAGAGGGTGAGGATGTAGGAGATGGTGCTGGTGACTGTCCAAAGGGCACGGTGGACAAAGGTCAAGAGGGGGGCTGAGCAGGGAGCCGGAGCAAGGGCTGCAGAGAGCCTTGTGAGTGTGAGTCCAGGGCAAGAGGGGTGACCAGGGCTCCGCTTAGAGGTCAGCGTAAACTAGGATGAAGTGTGGGTGGTGAGATGGCGTGGACAGAGTGGGTGAGACTGTGAGCAAGAGGCAGGGACTTTGCTGGCACCTTCACAGTTCTGGGTCTTCTCCTGACTCCAGCCAGGACACAGAGGGGACCCCTCATCTCTCTGCCCATGGGAGTCAGCAGAGGGTTGGTCTTATTCTGAGTGTTCAACTACCCACCCAGAACCTGTAGCTGGACCCTTTCATTCCATCACATTGGGCTCTACCAGCAGTTATAGACATTTTCATGTGTCATCTTTCACATTATTGAATTGCATGATGGTATAACAGCCTTTATATTTTTAACCTTCTCAGCATCATCATAAAATGGTGTCTTTATTTTTTTACACAACCGGTTAAGGTCTTCATTTATTTTCCATTGCTATTCAAATAAGTATTTCCCTCTGAAGCTCCTGCCCTTTTTTCTCTTCTTTAGCTGGTGACCATCCAGTCCTGTTGATCTGTCAGACCTTCCCTCGTCCAAGGCTTTGGATGTGATTCTTCCACCATTGCCAGGAATGATTTAATGATATCCCCTATATTTTTGCAGGATTTGAATTTTCACTTTGCAGTTGACTTGTATATCACAGATTTGCTAATAAAAAAATTGTACCTAAGCCTGGATGAAGTGTGTGTGTGTGTGTTTATACACACATGAGAGAGAACCACCAAACCAGTCTATCAGTAAAGATAGCCATGCTCCAAGTTCCTGGGGGCTGGGTTTTGAAAATAAAAATTGGGGTCATAAGAACCCTAAGCCACTCTGTAATCACCAGTTTAACTTAGCAAATCTGAGGATCTCACATGCTGGCATAGTTTCTGCTTAAGAATTTGCCTTTAAAATCAACCATCACAATTAATGACCCTTCTGATCTACGTCAGTACTTTGATCTTCCAATGTTTTGATTTGTGGGATGGATGAGTAAGACTGACCAAACCACACAAACCCTTTCCACTATATATTTTACTTAGAACTTCAGGAGATGGATGAGGAGGTTAGGTGGCCCCCCATGTGGGGTATAGAGACCAATTCTCATGAGCATCTTAGCGAGCTGAACCACAAATCCTAGACCAGCATCCCAGGGACCACACATGGGACTGTTACTGAGACCTGTCACAACTTTACCTGTTTCAGGGATTAGCTGTTTCCGACACCATTGCTGAAGGTAATGTATGAAAAATGTTCCTGAGAATTATTTCCTGTAGCGTCTTACATTCCTATTTCAGTTGCAAATATGCCACTGTCACGACCCTGCTTGAAGCAAATAATGATTGGGACTCTCATTTCCTATTAACCTTGCCTCCCTTCCTGATTTATAACCAGAACATATTTATCCTTTCTTCAAAGAAAGTCACTAAGTTCTACACAATACGATGTTTTCAGAATATGAACTATTTCAGTCATTCTAAACTGATAGTACTTTATTTCTGTGAACCCCTAAGAAACAGTGTAGGTTTCATTAATTGGGCCTCCAAAATATTTGGTTTTAAGTCCCAGAAAAGTTTTGATGCCATTTGCGTTTGCATTTATTTCTTCATTATTATGTTAAGAAACTAAGTCTGTTTATAAACTCCACATGGACTTTCTGTATAATGGTTATGAGGTTTTAATGAAATTTGAGAGTGTCTCTAGAGATCACAGATACTGGGGCCTTTAACATCGAGGTGTTGCCTAGCAACCTGGAAGTCATTACATTTCCAGGCTCCGTAATAACATGATATACTTTTCTTTGCCAGTCCCTGATGAAAATGTAATGGAAATAATCCCTTTCTAAAGGTTGCACCCCACGAGTGGGCGGCAAAATAGATTTTTTTTCCCTCTTTTTCACGGTTTGGGCAGGTTTTTAATTCAGCACACAAATATTGTTTTCTGGATGTTGTACGTGACAGAATGAAATATATTCTAAGATGATATTCTTAAAAGGAAGACCTACTCTTCTGATCTAATGATGAGAAATACCATAGAAGTTGTTAACATATATCAGTGTACTCTTACCATGTTGAAATGAAGGTTAAATTTATTGACTACCAGTTAATGCAAGAATGTATGCTTTCTTCTAGAATATTTATTAAATCTAAGCATTTTCAGGTATTAGAAAGGTTTTAAATGTATGTGTGCATGCTAAGTCACTTCAGTAGTATCCAACTCTCTGTGACCCTATGGATTGTAGCCTGCCAGTCTCCTCTGTCCATGGGATTCTCCATAGTAAAACCAAATACTTTCCAGTAATAGGAGCAAAGCCAGCCTACATTAGTAAAAGGTTTGACTTATTGACTGTTTTGAAAAGACACTTTGTAATTTTTCTAAAGTAGTATTTTTTAAATTATAACAGTAACACACAGTTTGCCCATGAAGTTCATAGCAGCATTGTTGGTAATAGCCAAAAAGTGGAGACAACCTGAGTGTCTGTCTGCTGATGAATGGATAAATAAATGTGATATATCCATGCAGTGAAATATTATTCACCCATGAAAAGGAATGAAACACTGATACAAACTACCATGTAGATGAACCCTGAAAACATTTTGCCAAGTAAGAGAAGTTAGATGAACAATGCCACACACTGTGTGATTTCCATTTTTGTGAAATACTAGAATAGACTAAAGAGACAGAAGTGTTGGTATTTGCCAGGGGCAGGAGAGAACAGGGAATGGAGAGTGACTGCTGATGGATATGGGGTTTCGAAGGGAATGATGAAGGTGTTCTAAAATCAATCATGGTGATGGTGATACACCTTTGTGGCCGTACTAGAAACCACCGGGTTGTACACTTTAAAATGGTGAATGTTATGATATGTGAAACCTGTTATAAGAAATTACAGTATCAGAGAAAGGGACTATGACTTGGGAAATATATAACAGTAAAAAGAAGAAAATAAGGGCATCCTTAACCTTACCCATACATTACCGTAATTGATGTTAAACATACATGTGTGTATGTGTGCACACATATGCACATAAACATACATGTATATGGACATACATTTCTAAACAAGCTGAGATTTTAAATTACAACAGTGCAAAAATTCATGTGTTTACCTTGATTGCCTCTGCAAATCATTGAAATGATCAAAATAAGTATAAAATTAAGTGAAAACACAATCAATCTCCCTGGAAACAAGGTAAGGGCTTGGTGATAGATGCCTAATTTGGGAAGTTTCTAGAAGACACAGTTAATCAACAGAAAAAGTATTCAGAATTTAGGAGACCAAAGCCCACCATGAGGAAAGAAGCAGGAATACTGAGATGCCCTGGAAGAATTCCAGGCTCAGGAAAAGCAGCGGCTCAAAGGAAGGGCAGGGCCCAGACCCAAGCCACACCTCGGAGCTGCTCATCACAGGATCTTCCCCAGGCTGCCCTGTGTGGTGTGCACACCAGTAACGGACTTCCAGGCCGGACTGCCCTGGTCTCTCTCTTTGGCTGCCCTCCACCAGAGTGGATGCTCCTCTCAAGTTAGGTCTTCGTTCCTGTCTCTCTCACCCACCCCAGGGCAAGGCTGCCCACAGCTTTCCACAGCATCCTTCAGGAGCAGGTCTCCCAAGGAACTCAAAGCGAGCTCCTAAAAATTCCTGAGGGCCCAGTAGTCACTCATGAGGTCTTCGTTTATGAAGACAGACAGACAAAGAAGAATCGCTGGACGTTTGAGGGGAGTCTTTGGCCCGAGAATGACCCCAGGTGAATCCGATGAGCCAGTGGCCACAGAGGGGAAAATATACACAAGAAAGAAGACTTAAAAAAAATTCTAATTGCTCTTCTCACAAAGACTTCAAAGACTATTGCATCCATAAAACAGAAACATGACTTTCAAATTTTAAAACCCAGGAGAGGGATTGAATAACAGAATAAACTCTGACAAAAAGCCAAGTGAATTGTTTATGAAACCAACTTGAAGAGTTCTTTGTGCATACAGAGTGAGGGAAATGTTCAGAATTGTGGACAGGTCCAGGAAGCCCCACAGCTCTTCATGGGAGTGGTGTTTAGCAGCTCTGAGTATCCACCCACCTTCAGTACCCTCCTGGCACAGAGGACAGGATGGGACACTCAGCTGTAGTGTGGGGATGGTTTCCCCACGTGTTTAAAGGACAGCAGTTTGCTTCTAGGGCCTATGCATAAGTGTATATTTATTTCCTCCTTTTCTCTCTTAAATGAGGCAAGTGTTACTATTTGCTGTGAAGTGACGATGTGTCTGCTTACTCCTTGGAAGGAAAGTTATGACCAACCTAGATAGCATATTCAAAAGCAGAGACATTAGTTTGCCAGCAAAGGTCCGTCTAGTCAAGGCTATGGTTTTTCCAGTGGTCATGTATGGATGTGAGAGTTGGACTGTGAAGAAGGCAGAGCGCCGAAGAATTGATGCTTTTGAACTGTGGTGTTGGAGAAGACTCTTGAGAGTCCCTTAGACTGCAAGGAGATCCAACCAGTCCATTCTGAAGGACATCAGCCCTGGGTGTTCTTTCGAGGGAATGATGCTAAAGCTGAAACTCCAGTGCTTTGGCCACCTCATGCAAAGAGTTGACTCATTGGAAAAGACTTTGATGCTGGGAGGGATTGGGGGCAGGAGGAGAAGGGGCCGACAGAGGATGAGATGGCTGGATGGCATCACGGACTCGATGGACGTGAGTCTGAGTGAACTCCGGGAGTTGGTGATGGACAGGGAGGCCTGGCGTGCTGTGATTCATGGGGTCACAAAGAGTCGGACACGACTGAGTGACTGAAATGAACTGAACTGAAGGTGTGTTCCCTCGTGACAGGCCCTGATATAGGACAAACAGATTTTCCAGAACAGACACTGAGATGACTCAGCAGAGGACACTTTTTAAAAATTGAAGTGTAGTTGGTAAACAGTGTTATGTAAGTATTGTACAGGTATACAGTATAGTGATTCATCATTTTAAAGGTTATGCTCCATTTATAGTTATTTTAAAGTATTGGCTATATTCCCTGTAGTTGTAAGTACATCCTTGTAGCTTGTTTCATACATCATGGGATGTACCCCTTGCTCCCCTGCCCCTCCCCTCTTCCTACTGGCAACGGCTACTTCTTCCTCTATATCTGTGAGCCTGTTTCTTTTTTGCTGCATTCAGTAGGTTGTTGTATTTTTTAGATTCCACATATAAGTGGTATCATACAGTATTTGACTTATTTCACAAGTGTAATATCCTACGTATCCATCCATGTTGTTGCAAATGGCAAAATTTCTTTTTTTTTTTTTTT
>SJYQ01096186.1:240979-302530 GCA_006410935.1 Redunca redunca | reverse complement strand
TTTTTTTTTTTTTTACGGCTGAGTGATATTCCATTGTGTGTGTGTGTATGTGTGTATCACATCTTCTTTATCCATTTATCTGTTGATGGACATTTAGATTGCTTCCATACCTCGGCAATTGTAAATAATGCTGCTATGAACAATGGGGTGCATGTGTCTTTACCAATTAGTGTCTTGGAATTTTTTTTTTAATATATACCCCAGAGTGGAATTGCTGGATCCTATGGTAGTTCTATTTTTAGTTCTTTTGAGAAAACTCCATACTGTTTTCCACAGTGACTACAACAATTTACATTCTCACCAACAGTGTATGAGGGTTTCCTTTTCTCTGCATCCTCGGCAACATTTGTTATTTGTGGTCTTTTTGATCTCCTTGTTCGGGTTTGCATTTCCCTGATAATTGGAGGTTTTGAGCTGCTTTTCATGTGCCTCTTAGCCATCCGCATGTCCTCATGGAAAAATTTCTATTCAGGTCTTCTGCCCATTTTTAAAACCAGGTTGCTTGTGTTTTGGATGTTGAGATGTATGAGCTGTTCATGTATTTTTGAGAATTAACACCTTACTGGTCATGTGTGTGCATGTGTTGAGTCGCTGAGTTATGTCTGACTCTGTGACCTCATGGACTGCAGCACGCCAGGCCTGCCTGTCCCTCACCATCTCCCGGAGTTTGCCCATGTTTGTATCCATTGAATCAGTGATGCCGTCCAACAACCATCTCATCCTCTGTTGCCCTCCTCTCCTCTTGCCCTCAATCTTTCCCAGCATCAGGGTCTTTTCCAGTGAGTTGGCTGTTCGAATCAGGTGGCCAAAGTCTTGAAGCTTCAGTGTCAGTCCTTCCAATGAGTTGATTTCCTTTAGGATGGACTGGTTGGATCTCCTTGCTGTTCAAGGGACTCTCGAGTCTTCTCCAGCACCACAGCTCAAAGCATCGGTTGTTCTCGGCTCTCTGCCTTCTTTATGGTCATGCCATCGGCAGTCCACTCCAGTGTTCTTGCCTGGAGAATCCCAGGGGTGGCGGAGCCTGGTGGGCTGCTGTCTGTGGGGTCGCACAGAGTTGGATCTGCAGGTATTTTCTCCTGTACAGTAGGTTGTCTTTTCATTTTGTGAATGGTTTTCTTGGCTGTGCAAAAAGCTTTAAAGTTTAATTGGGTCCCATTTGTTTATTTTGAAAAAGCACTTTGGGAATCAGAATTGTGTCTAGTGAAAACACTCAAGAAGTGCCGTCTTGGGGATAGCTTGCTGGTGTGTAGTGTTGACAGGACCTCCAGCCCATTGCTACTCAGAACATGATCCCAGACCTTCAGCAGTTTCATTACCTGGAAGCTTATTTGAAATGCAGAATCTCAGACCCCACCCTGTGCCCGTTAAATCCGAGTTTGCACTTTATCGTGGTTCCCAGGGAGTTTTAGAGGTGATACTTACATGGTCTAGACATGACTTCTGAAAATCCAGAATGGGTAGGTAACAGAACCGTAAACACAATTTGAGTCTGAGAGACTCCCTTTTCAGAATCTAGTCTGTCTTTGCCAATTCCAAACTTTCGTTTATGCTTGCTGAGAAGGGGATTGGAACTCTTAATTCCTGTCTGTCTATTTGTTTCTGGAAGACCTGCTGACAGATCATTTTTAATTTTTCTTATATGTGAAGGTGATAATGACTTTCAAAACTGACTCAACTGTTTAGGGTTTCTTTCTCTAAACACTGTTTTTATCTAGTAAGGAATTCACAAGGGAAGAGACTCTGAGCAGCGCTAGAAATACCAGGAAGAGAATACTGGTTAAAGAGCGCTGTGAAACAGGCTAGCAGAAAGTAGGATAGTTGTTTTATCGGCTAACATGGTCATATCTGCCTGCTCACCCATCAGTAATGCAGTAACGAGGACAGAGGGCCCAGCTTGGGGTCTGGTGGAGGTCAGGGGCTCAGCAGTCTTGCTGCACCATCAGTTCAGGCGCAGAGGCTGGCCTGTGGGGATGGGGGAGTGTCGAGTGAGCCCTTTTAGACAGTCACACCCCAGTGGCTGGCTTAAGGGAAGACACTGGAGCCTAGATAGCAGGTTCAGACCTTACTCTGTCACTTTTCTGCTGTGTGTCCTTGGACAAATCATGTAACATCTCAAAGCCGAGTGCTGACTTCCCTGTTACGGTCCTTAAATGAGGATTACGGGGGATAGTTTTGCATGAGGTTTATTGTAGTGCCCTGAATCCCTTCTCACAGCCCAGGGAAAGCCCTGGATAAAAGACATACCTACAGGTGCACACACACACAGATATATATTTTGGAAACAGCAAGTGTCTTCGTAAATATCCAGCACCCAGACGTACGTGCCTACCATATTCTACACTTGCATCCTTCTTCTTTGCTCAGTCAAGGCTGTGTCTGTCTGAGAACACACATCCTTCTTGTCAGGGACCCACACCTTCTGCCAAGGTCTCCAGCGGCAGCCAAATCTGAACGTACTCTGCAGGATGCCCGTGTTTTTTTGCCTGCCTCTGCAAGAGCCCGGGGCTCTGAAGTCAGTGTTTCTGCAGCCACAGTCAGATGCGAGGAGGCAGCCCAGGCCCCAGCAGACTCCCAGCCCTGGGTGGGGTGGGGGAGTCTCTGCTGCCTGCTTCCCCACCTCAGGGCCCGGCCTCTCTGTGTCTCGCTCCAGAGTGCATGGAGCAGTCAACGGGGCCGCTCATGACTTATGCATGAAGCTGCTCCCATCTGGCCTCCCTCAAGGTCTTGACCCTTCCTGGGCCCCTCCCTGCCTCTGACGCATAATCCCTGGCCCCTGGGGAAGCTGAGGCCCACGGCCAATTACTGTGAGCACTTCCGTGTGCCCCCCGAGGAGCTCCTTGTGCCTTGTTAGGCCTAATTGCGAGGCCACTGAGAGCTGGAGCCTCTGGTATCATCTCATCGGTGGCCCCAGGGCACCCTGAGGCCCGATGCTGAGGATGGGCAACAAGGCTCCCAGAGTCCACTGCGAGGTGGCACAGGGGCTGGCAGCCTCCGTCACTGTGACAAAGGCCTGAGGGTGGCGGCTAGTGTCAGGGCCACAGCTGCAGCACCCTACACAGGAGGCCCGTCACTGCCCAGAAACTTCAGCCAGAGTCAGGCTTTGTCTTCCTGAGCTCCTGAGCCATAGTGAAGCTGGAGTGCTCACTGCTGCTAATTCTGGGACCTTCTGGTTAGCGTCACTCTTAGATGACTCCAAAGACTAGGAGACAGTTTTCCTTAAAGTTACTGTCTTGAAAATGTGAAAGTGAAAGTCACTCAGTCATGCCCAACTCTTTGTGACCCCATGGACTATAGCCCGCCAGGCTCCTCTGTCCATGGAATTCTCCAGGCAAGAATATGGGAGTAGGTAACCATTCCCTTCTCCAGGGGATCTTCTCGACCCAGGGACTGAACCCAGGTCTCCTGCATTGCAGGCAGATTCTTGACCATCTGAGCCACCAGGGAAGTTTTTCTTACTGTCTTGACCACCCTCTGAATAATGATACAGAAGCCAGCGTTGTATTGGGTGTTTTTTCAGCTGCCAACTAAGCTGAGTCGTTGACCTGGCCAAAGTTAGAGCCACCCGTGGCGGGGAGGTAGGAATACTGTATTTTCCCCAGGTGAGAAAACAGAGGCACAGGAAGCCAGCTGAGTACATGGGACATCCAGGATTTGAATCCAGATTTAACTTAATATCTTAACTGTTGTGAGTAGTGTCTATTGTATCATACTTATTCCAAATTAGGAAGAAATTGTACACCTTAAATGATTAAGGCGGTAAATTGTATGTTATGTGTATTTTAATCACCATTTTTAAAAAGTAAAAAGGAAGATTTGGCAAAATCCTCCAGGGACCTGTTTTATAAATCTGTTGCTGATGTGAGTGTCTAACAGATCTCGCTGTTTTATCAGTAGCCTGAATATGTCAGTCTCTGATTCAATGACAAATTCTAACTCTATCTTGTCTCTTAAAATTGCCTTTTCTAAAAAAAAAAAAACAAAAAGTGCCCATCTCAGAGGAAAGCCCCAGCCTTTCCCTCACCTGCGAGGCCCCCCAAGATTGGCTGCTCCACTCCTGACACATCTCAGCACGTTTCCTGCCACTGTTCTTCTTGCTCTTTCCAATCCCGACGCACCTGCTATTCCTCAAACACAACCCAATCCCACATGGCCTTCTGCCTCCTTTTAGGTCTTGACTCAGAATCACCTGGCCAGAGGGACCTCCCCTGGGCAGCCTCAGTGAGCAAGATGCCCCTGTGCCCTCTGACGCCCGACGCAGCTTGGTTTCTCGCCATTGTCTTCATGTGCCTTGTCTGTGTGCTTGTCTATTTTCTACTGAGTATCTCCCCCTCTAACAGATATGAACTATAGGGTCTTCTTTTCACACCTTTTCTGTGTCCCTACGTGCACTGGGTGCGTGCACGATCAGTCGTGTCTGACTCTCTTTGACCCCATGGACTGTAGCCCACCAGGCTCTACTGTCCATGGGATTCTCCAGGCAAGAATACTGGGTTACCATTTTCTACTCCAGGGACTGAACCCGCATCTCTTGTATCTCCTGCATTGGCAGGTGGATTCTTCACTACTGCACCCCCTGGGAAGCCCCTAGCACCCAGAATTACACGGGACCTGTGGTTTGTTTGGGTAAATGAATGGTTTTTGTAAACTTTGCACTGTTCCTCCCTGGATGGACTCAAGCCACAGGCTGTCCTGCAGAACCCACTCCTTCGTGGTAGATTTGGCCCTGTGGCCAGAGATTATGTAAGAGGCAGTGTGGTGTAATGACAAACATCACGGGCTCCAGAGCCACAATAGCTCATTTGAAAACTGGCTCCACTTACTAACCCTGTGACCTCAGGTGGCTTAACCAGCAGTGTCCTGGTGCCTTCATCTATGATTTGGGATTCTAATAATACTCTCTGCTTGTGTAGAGTTACTGTGAAGATCAGGTGAGTTACTGCTGCAAAAGCAGTCAGAACAGTGCCCAGCACGTGGGAGGTACTCTCTACCTGTCAGCTCTCTGGTTTTTATTGATATTTATCTTTGGATCTGCCGTGACACCTGCTACACCAGCCTCAACTAAGTGGGCATTAATTAGATTGACATGTCCCCTGCTGGGGGCACAGCCTAGGCGAGAGTGAGTAGCACATTGAATTGGCAGGCAGCAGACTGATTCCCAAGCCACTCCCATTTCCTTACCACGTTCAGCAAGTGTGCTGAGTCCTGCTTTGCGCCACTCTCTATGCTGGGCATTGGGCAAAGCCATTAGGAAGCATTCTACCTTGTACCCCACTTCCCTTCTTTTTTGCACCCCCTGGCTTGTCCCTTACTTAGGACTTGTACTCGCCACTTGAAGCTACTCCCAAGCTCTTGGTTCTCATGGGTTTTTCCTGGTTTCACCTTCTACCCTGACCCTGTCTTCCTTGTGGACCACCTAGACCAGAGGAACATTCTTTTTTCATAGCTAGCAAAATTAAATCTTTATCTTCTGATTGTAGAAATAAAATCTTTATTTTCCGACTGTACAAATAACCTTTAGTCATAATTATTCAAACATTGCAAAAATGCCTATGAAAGTTAAAAATCCCAGAAAGGGGAGTCCAGCTAAATATACTATCGTACAACCGCCCTTGTGCACCGGCTGGTGTGGCATGGAGGTTTAAGTCTGGTTCATCTACAATTGATAAATAAGAAGCATATGGTTTCTGCTGCTGTGGTCTGGAATACCACTGCATCCTCGGACTTCTGTGAGTGATTGTATCAGAAAAGAAAGGTCAGAATCACTAAGAATTCAGAAGAGAGGATCAAGATAGTAGGGCAAACCTGACAGTAACAGGTCAGATGCATTCCTGCCAGACAGCTTCAGGCCTGGTCTGTATGTCAGACACACCCCAGTGCCTGTCACAGCTTCATCTCCTGTTAACAAGGCCTGACGTGATTAGGGTGATCCTCTTTCCTTTAGCATAGATATACTATGTGTAAAGTCACAGTAGAACTCATAACCAGTTCAGCACAGAGAATACCAGGGGACAGGTCCCCTCCATGGTGGCCTTAGGTAGGGACACAAGTCAAATTCTGAGAGCCAGGTTAAGAGTGATTTTTAAATAGTACCTGCATGGAAAAATGACTAGATAGTTAAATGCAGTATCCAGGTGTTTATCTAAAAGAGGCTGTGAGAGATCCTCCAGGCTTGAAATCTGCCTTGCCGAGAGTATTTGTTCATCATAAGTTTTCTGTTTTGAATTTGATGACATTTTTGTTTTTAAGCTAGCAGTTTCATTTTAGCATACCCGGTAATGAAATAAACAAAGTGTGAAATGTGAGACACTGCTAGTTAAACATTTATACCAGCCTTTTCCTGTCATTTCTGGAAACTATTAAAATGTAATGTTTTTATATGAAATCATTATAAATTTATAACAAGTCTAATCTGTGGCAATGCACTGTTCCATGGTCTGTGAGTTACTGCTCTAAATTTTGGGTGGCAGATGCTTTCCCTAAGAGAGACAGGGCTGGGATGACTAGGTCCTCTGATGCAGTGTAAGAATATGTATTCTAATTTGCATAAAACATGAGTGCTGATTATGCAGTTTGATTGGAGACCTTCTAAAATATTTTTCCCAAACAACAGTCTTGACAATCAGCTCTCTTACAACAAGGAAGTGCTGATTGATTGTGAATATTTCCCTGAAGACTTTCTACCCCCAATATCTCTATTAAGGATGTATCTGTAGAGATGATAACACACACACACACACACACATCACTGAATCTTCAGGATGGGTACAATAATTGGGCTGTTCACAGATGTCAGGTTCTGCAGGACTTTTGCTAAGCCCGAGGGCATTCTTGGTTTTGAAGATGGGAATTCAACTCAGAACTGGACTGGATCTCTCTTCCAGGGGTAGTATAGATGTGGGTGGTCCTAAAGCTACCATGTTTGGGGGTGTTTGAAGCATATTAAGAAGCCTTTTTACCTCACAATACCTCTGCCCTTCAGGGCCTCCCTGAAACTCATCATCATTTCCTAAATTCCATTATGGGTTTCACTAGAGATGTTTCTTTGGGAAATGAGCTCTCATTAATAGGCATGCAGTCTTGGAAAAGTGATGTCTTTACCCTTATCACAGTTAGTTCCTTGGGGAAATAGGAGTTTTCTAGCAGCTTTCCAAGGTGACAGGGAACTGAGAGCAACTCCTTGAGGAATGTGGAGTGTAATAGGAGCATGGCAGAGCCTTGGTGCCATGGGGGAAAGGAAAGATGGTGACCCAGATCACCAGGGGTGAGGGATTCACGAGTGAGGGGTGGGGTCAGCGAGCCATTGTGGATTTATTTCCACAATATAATGGACGGCAACTGTTTACCTGTACAAGAGAGCACAGTAGTCCTCGCCCGCAATTCCATGTATCTGTGATCAATACGTTATACTGTAGTAAACACAATTTCTTTGGTAAGTTGGCCTGAACCTGGCAGACTTTTACTTCTCTGTCTCAAAGTGAGGCCCTTGTTTGCTGAGCTTCTAGGACCCTTTTACAGGTTGGCCTCCGTCACGCTCCTTTCTGGTTTCCTCCCTTTAAAAGCAGATAAAGTTATAATAGAAGAGCACTCTATTGTGTGTTGACCTCAAAGAGCTCCCAGTCTTAACAGTCAGGAGGCCTATTACCACACATTGTTTGTAATTAGAAAGTAAAATCAAGAAGCAACTTGAACAGAAATGAGAATTACAAACATGACCCATAAATGGGAGAGCTGGCTGAAAACCATTCTCCACGCACGTGCCTCAAATGGCCAGAGAGGCTGGTTTGTGGTGGATGCAGACCGTGAAGATGGCTGACAGTAAAGCTTGAGAAAGAAGGCCCTGCCCAGTCCCTCAGGCCTTCAGTGAAAGGGGATTGGTCCTCATGGCCTCAGAAGGCCCCTGCCCCTGAGATCGTGACCCCAGCGCAGGCTGTGCTCTTTCGCTGTGGACTGACGGGAGGAGGAGGGCTATGGGGTGCCTTTGAGGCGCCTACCAGGGACTTCCTCTCACGTGCCTCACGGCTGGACTACATTTCCCAGTGTGCCTTGCGCTCAGGTTCTAGCCAGTGGGGTGTAGGTAGCACATGTTTGTGGTCTGTGAGTTGGGGCTGCTTAGGAGACAGAGGCGTCTTTTCCACGCTCTCTTTGTTAGCTGGATACACAGGGCTGTGAGGCAGTTGAGCCACAAGATGGAAGGCGCATGTGCCTTGGAGGCATCAGGCCACCTTTGAAGCTGGCACTGAGCTGTCTATTACAGAAGATGATTATCAACTTCCAGGGTGCTAAGCTCCTGAGATTTAGGTGGAGCCATGGTGGGGACTCTCTGAGAGTTCGTCTGGCATTACTTTCGTTCATGTAATAGGTGTTACTCTGTAGAAGTGAGATGGAAAGTTGTTTTACTCTAGTTATGACTGGCTTCATATTAACACTCTCTTACTCCAGATTGTTAACCAAATACATCAGTACCGACGCGTGCCTATTTCATTGACTCTCTGAGAACCTTATCTGGTTTGTACTCAGTGAAGCAGGTCAGCGCTTAGTGAGGCCAGACCCTGCTTGTTCAGTGGGAACCTGATGTCCAAAGAGGCTTCCGAGGTGGGGCGGTCCAGGACCAATGGGTGCCGCACCTAGAACTTCACAGGGTAAGCAGGAGACGGGAGGCCTGGGAGAGGGTGAAGTCAGACGGTGTCTGAGATTCTTTAAGCCCAGAGAAGGCTGCCGGATACTACTAGCCTGGAAGGCAAGTCCAGTTGAAGAAAAGCATAGGGAGGAAAGAGCAGGAGGCAGATTTCGAGGCCCATGGGCACCATTCTGACTCGTTGGGTGGCACATGCTACAGATCTGTTTTGCTTGAGATTTGAAAACCGTATGCCCACTCTCTCTGCTTCCCTCCGTTAAAAGCAGATAAAATACAATAAAAGAGCACTTTATTGCATCTTGACCTCAAAGAGCTCCCAGTCTAACAGGCAGGAGGCCTTGTTAAGTGACTGGGCCTTGTCTGATCTCAGGAGCTTTCTCATTCCCTGTCAAGTCACCTGCCTTCCTCCAAGACACACAGCTTCCTGTTTGGCTTTGGGGCTCTGCAGAGGCTGGGAACCTAGTCTGAAGGAGGAGGTTAAGCAAAGAGGAGCCAGGTTGCTCTGCTGGGCACATCAAAAGTGTGCTTTTCTGGGAGGGGAGTTTACCATGGTGTTAAGTGCTTTTGGCTTCCTCTTTGTATCTGGAGAGTCCTGAGCCTGGAATCAGAGCCTGAGGAGAGCGAACTGCTACCTAAAAGAGGTCGGGGAGGGGGGTGTTGGGGGATGTCCCAGCAATGTGACGGAGATCGGAAAGCACTAGTTAGCAGGGACCAGCTAATTATGAGGTCCTGCACTTGCCGGTCCATGGAGTCACAAAGAGTGGTACATGACTGAGAGCACACACACGCACGCATACACGTGCCGCCACTGATGCTCCTGAGAAACCCTGAGTTCTCATGACTGGGCTTTCATCCTGGAAGAGCAGGACGGAGGCAAATATCTAGCGAACCTCCCTGCTCTGGAGGAAGAGGCCCTGCAGCTCAGTCTCCAAGAGGACAAAGTCTCATTAACTTCTCTGCAGAAAGAAATCGCACACAGCTGGCAACAGTACCCAACACCTTTGAGACTTCAAATTGGAAATTCGAACTTCTGGATCTTTTCTGTGATGACAGAGGCACCTCCATTGATGAAGACCTTGCCAAACACAAAGATACTTCTTGAAAGCCATAGTAAAGAGTGAGCCATGAACTTGTTGCAAAAGAATACTACACAATTCTGGAGTTGCTTGATGCAGGCTTAGGTTTCATTACTGTTAAAACCTGACTACACACACACGTAGAAGCTATTTATAACAGTAAACCTCCAAACTGGAATTTATTCTGAAACAGGATTACTTTTTGGTTTATATGCACAGTAAACATGTAAAAAATAAAGTGGGCTGACCAAAAAGTTTGTTTTTATTTTTTATTAACATCTTACAGAAAAACCCAAATGAGTTTCTTGGCCAAGTGAATATATAATTCTTTATAGCAATTATTTCTACATTGTATTCATCTTAAAGAAACAAAATTGCAGTGAAGTATAACTAATTATATGAAAACTCTGGTTGTTTTTCTGGAGAATGGATCCATAACTTTTATTTTAGTCTTAAAAAGGTCCATGACTTGAAAAGAAAAAGCAGAAGGTCAGGGACAGGCTGCCCCTCTGTAGGGGGAGAGAAATAGCTATGTTAGAATTTTATAAAATGAATCCTTCAGCTTACACTTTCACTATCTTCTTAGATTAAATATGAGGGCACTAAACATGATGAATAGTAAGTTTGCATAAAATATGGACAAGATCTGTGTTTGTGAAGGAATGACTCTTACCAGTCACATTTATCATGATGTAATATGAAATTATAAAATATATATCATGTGCCTGGAAATATACTCATGAAATAGCATAGAGAATTTATGTCCATATTAATAATGGCATGATGGTAAAAATAATCGAGGACTTATTTTTCAGAAGGGTATCGTGACCTTGACAGGGGTGCCATGGTGATACTTCCTTTACTTCATGGAGGAAAACCTACATAAAGAAAAACTATTCTGTTTCATTGACAGTAGGAATGAGGTACCTTGGGCTCTACATTCCATAGACGGCCCCATCTAAGGGAGAACTTACGTGCCTTGTATGCGTGCCCAGTGCTCCAAGGGGAAATTGGCTTTATGTTTGTATTTGATAAATGAGGTGAGGGTAGAAAAGGCCCCATTCCTGCTTGACTGTTCTGAAGCCTGCTTTTGCCTTTCCTAGGCTTCAGTTCTACCTGAGGGACAGGACTTTGAAGCTGATTCTTATCATTACAGCTACTACTACAGTACTAGGTCCCTCTCAGCTGTCCGCTCAAGAAATGTTGGTTGTTGGCGAATGGGGAAGTTCCATGCTGACCTCTGAAGAAGACTCAGAGTTGGGCTTAAATCATCCCAAGCTTAATGGACTTGGAGGCTGGCTCCCAGGAACCAACCTGCATAGCCAAGGCTTCTTTGAGGATGACCCCAGAGACCTGCAGTTTCTGAGCATGCATTGTTCTGCAGATGTTCCTTTTGCCCCTGGTCAAGTCACAAGAGCCTGTGACTGCCTTCCAGGGGCTGTATTAGGCATGGACAGAGAGACGGAAGGATGTTGTGGTGAGAAGACTAGGCTCTATAAATGATACAGTTGGAGTGGGGGGCGGTGTATGTGGTCCTTTCAGTAGGAGTTCAGCCTTCCATCTTCTGTGGCCTTTGGCATGGCCTGACCCCCAGAGACCCTCTGTTTCCCAAACATGCCCCATCTTTTTCTTCATTTCACCTCCTTTTGATCCATTTAGTTTATTGAATCAGCAAATCTGCCTGTTCATGACTTTCTAATATCGTACTGCTCATGTAGGGAACAGATTTTAATGCCTGTTATAAATCAAGCTCTACAGTAGGGATTACCTTGTATTTCTGTTGCCCTCAGTGAGCCCAGAGTAGATGGCAGGAGCAGGGCAACATGTATGCACTGGGATGATTCCTTTGGGAGAAGGGCCTCCCTTTTTTCTTGGAGATACTAGGACTGCTTAGAGAAGGTGGTATCTGAGATGAGTCTGATACATACGTGTATGGTATAGACATGCAGATATGGAGGGAGGAGCCTTCCAGAGACAGGAAGAGCATGAGCAAGAGTGTGGAGGCAGAGAAGGGAGATTCATGTATAGGGAAGAGAAGGAAGTTTTAGATGGAGGTTTTCTTAATGTTTTTATTGAAGTATAGTTGATTTACAATGTTTCAAGTGTATAGCAAAGTGACTCAATTATATATATAAGTACATACACTTTTTCAGATTCTTTTCCATTTTATGTTATTACAAGATATTGAATAAGGTTCCCTGTGCTATACAGTAGGCCCTTGTTATATATATATATGTATATGTATATATATATATAAAGTATTAGTATGTATCTGTTATTCCCAAATCCCTGATTTATCCCTCCTGCTCTCCCAGTCCCCTTTGGTAACCATAAGTTTGTTTTCTATGTTTGGGAGTCTTATTTCTGTTTTGAAAATCAGTTCAAAGCATATCATTTGTCTAGGTTCGTCTATATCACTTGCACATGGAATTGTTAGATCTGTGTATATCTTATGATATTTGTCTTTCCGTCTGAATTACTTCACTTGGCATGATGATCTCCAGGTCCATCCGTGTTGCTGCAAATGGCATTAGTTCATTGTGTGTGTGTGTGTGTGTTTTTCTGTTGTGTGTGTGTGTGTTTCTGTTGTGTGTGTGTATATATACATGCCCAGGAGTGGGATTGCAGGATCATGTGGTTTTTAAGGAACCTCCATACTGTTCGGCATAGCAGCTACACCAGTTTACATTTCCACCAACCATGTAGGAGGGTTTCCCTTTCTAGATGAGTGTTAAATGCGTGAAAGAGAAGAGGAAGAATGAAGTTGAAAAGATGAATCAGAGCCTCAGTTGGCAGCGGCTTGGCTGCCTCTAGACGTTTTGAGAGCCAGGGAAACTATCTGTGTTGCCTCCTGCAATATTATAGGCTGTCAAAGGATGTATGTTACTCACTCAGTCATGTCCAACTCTTTGCACCCCATGGACTGTAGCCCGCCAAGCCTGCCAGGCTCCTCCATCCATGGGATTTTCCAGAAGAATACTGGAGTGGGTTGCCATTTCCTTCTGCAGAGGATCATCCTGACCCAGGGATCAAACCTGGGTCTCCTGCATTACAGGCAGACATTTTACCATCTGAGCTACCAGGGAAGCCAGTACAGGCTGTTAGAGTCTCCCTTTTTCTTAGACCATGAACTCTAAACTAGAAATATGCACAGTTAGAAATATTTTTATTTTATGATTTGTCCAAAACTGAAGAAGCATTTTGCATGCTAAAGACTTGAAAGCAATAGATACACAGCAAGTCTAGTTAGAACAAGTGTAACTTTGCGTCTATTCCTGGGATAAACTTTAAAGCTGGTACAGTGTGCCTTTGAACTCAGCTAGAGCTGCAGGGAATCATACCTTTATTTAGCGCCTGTTCTATTAAAAAAAAAAAGTATAAATCTTGACTTGTGAATTCTATGATTTTTTTTTTTTTGCCTAGATACTTATTCCTATGTCTAAAAAGGGGGGGGGATTCCAGTGACTAAATTCTGTAATTGGAACTCTTTGAAGATAATCCTGAGTAATGACTCATGTATTATAGGTTATTTTTAAGCCAGGAGAACAGTTGGAAGCTCATCAGAAAAGGCAAGAGTCTATACGTGACAGAGCCCCCAGTTCACACAACTGACTCACACTCTTGTCATGTTCACTGCTGTGTACCCCAAAATCCTGGGGAAATGTCTTTTTAAGTGAACTATTTTAGAAGAAGAGAACTCAGGGACATAGCATCGTTGCTTGCCATATTTTTACCTGAGATTTATTTGCCACAGCATACGTGAAGTGAAGTGAAGTGAAGTCGCTCAGTCATGTCCGACTCTTTGAGACCCCATGGACTGTAGCCTACCAGGCTTCTCTGTCCATGGGATTTTCCAGGCAAGAATACTGGAGTGGGTTACCATTTCCTTCTCCAACAGCATAGAATAAGGAGTAAGTACATTTTCAAGTACAGCATACATGAAAATGTACTTATTCCTTATTCATTTTGCAGTTATTATGAAAAGTCATCCACGATGAAAATGAACATCAGCTTGAAAATACTAAACTAAGCTTGAAGTCATTCAGTGGCAAGATTCAGGCTTAGTTTAATCCCATTTCGGGCACCCTTGCTCCCTCCCCACATCTGGTATAGAGGCACCTCCTGCCCTGATGCTGGGAAAGATTGAGGGCAGGAGGAGAAGGGGACGACAGAGGATGAGATGGTTGGATAGCATCACCGACTCAATAGACGTGAGTTTGAGCAAACTCCAGGAGGTGGTGAAGGACTGGGAAGCCTGGCGTGCTGCAGTCAATGGGGTCACAAAGAGTCGGACACGACTGAGGGACTGAACAACAACAGCTTGCTCTCCCCAGCGCCGTGTTCTGAGCACTCGTAGGAGCGCTGAGGGGGCGCTTGCAGAGCTCACCTCCTGGAGATGTGGAGGACCAAGGACTTCAGTAGCCAGGAAGGATGGGATTAATGCTGTGACAGACGAAATCTAGTGTTAATTGTGTGACAAGTACAAGAAAGAGGCAACAGGAACTTTGGAGAGGCCGGTAAAATTAAACCCTGATGTCATAATGTGTCCAGACTTGAGTGGCGTGTCATGTTGAAGGTGACAAGGACCACCCCGGTGAGCAGGTCCTCAGTGAGTCAGAGGACCCACCTGGGGAGCACTGGTTGATCACCTCATGAGAACAGCTTCCTCCCCTGCTGAAAGCCCATAAGCAGGTCCCCGGTGCGCTCAGGATAAACCGGAGTCTTGAACTCGGCTTGAGAAGTCCCTCTGACTTCGGCCCTAACCCTCCTTGTGCTCTCACTGCGGCTCTTCTGGACACGGATAGCTCTCCTCGCTGGCCAGACTCTTGCTCACCCTTGAGGTGCTCGCTATCCCTGGAGCTGCGTCCCCTCCCAGCCCCTGCTCCCGTGCTCACCCTTTTCTGCTGGCAAATCTCTCCTGTCTCTGCAGACTCAGTTTGCAGTCTTTTCTAACCAAGATCAGGTAACATGTTGGTCTTCCCCAGGGTAACATTTCATGGCATGATTGTGCTTTGTTTTGGCGCATAGACTGGATGGTGTTTGATGAACTGTGCTGTTCACATCCACGAGCAGTTATCAGAGTGCATGAACTGTACATAGCAGACACTCAGCGATCGAGAGGGAGGGAGGGCGGAAGCACGGAGGAAAGAACGAAGTGGGGAGGGAGAAGGAGAATTGAACGTCTGCAAGAGAGTGAGCCAGGCACTAGGAATAAAACATCAGTTAAAAAAAAAATCCCCTCACTCCCAAGGAGCTCACAGCCTGGTGGGGAAGAGAGCTTTGAACTGAGTTAGGAAAACTACAGCAAGAGAAAACATACGACAGGGGTGCAAGTCATATGCCACCAAGTACGTGAAACCCGCTCAGGGCAGCTCCTGAGCACAGACCACAGGGTCAGCGGGGAGCAGGGGCCTCCAGCGGGTGGGTCCAGGCGGTTGAGTGAGGAGGCTGCCTGGGTCACACGTGCCCTGGCTGAAGGGTTACTGTCTGTAGACACAGGTGCCCACCGGACCCTCCTTGCTTCCTCTTGAGATGGTTGGGTCAGGCCTGTGCTTTGTGTAGGGACATTGAGGGTCTCTGGGTTTCCCCAAATCACAGGAAAGCCCCTCGGGCTGCCCCCCTGCAATTCCTGCAGGTTCTTCCCCCACCCCCACTCCCATCGCTCTCTTGCATGAACAAGAAGAGGGATACTTTCAGCATTAATATTGTTCTGATGAGCTGCTTGAAGTAAGGTTTACCCTCTACCCGAGCTTGCCCAACCAACTTCAACAGTTGCTGCAGTGCTGTTATAATAAAGAATACACGAGGAAAAGTATATAGAAGCATATCAGACTTGTACATTATCCAATATTATCTTGTTTAAAATGTAAAATATATATATATGTTTACATTCATATACATATATAAGCTAACCTAAAGATGCCCAAAGTGCAGTCTGAGTCACTGTTTATCACGTAAACTGTGTAAAACTGAAGAGAAGGGCACATGAGCCCTGCTGCGGCTCCTCGTTTCCCTTTTCCGTCCCATCAGTAATCTCATGGGGTTCCCAGTGGGAAAGAAAAAGATAATTAGCTCCTGGCTGTGGGAGAGGCTCCATGGTGGCAGAAGCATATTCATTGTTATAGATGAACACAATTCGACCGGAACTCGTAGGATGCAAATTGAACAACACCACAGCTTGTCGGTGGTTTGCTTTTTGTTCCTCTGCCTCTTTATTAGGCTGCTTGCGTATTTCTTATATGGCTTTAGCTCTAATCACAGTAGCAACATTCTAATTATCAGGGGCCTCTGAATCAGCTTTGATGGCAACACAGACAAGGAAGGTCTGTTAGAAGCCTCAGCTCAGCAGCAAGTCAAAATGGAAGCTTTAGATCGGTGTGCCAGTGTCCCGGGTGGCCTTTTCCTCTCCAAGCCTGTCCCTTGCCCCTGGATGGGAGTGCCCTGTGGCTGTTTCTGATACAACTGGGTGCACTGGCCTGTCCCCATGCATGAAAATGCACGTGGAAACTTGACTGTGAACCTTCACCTCGTTAACATCCACTCCCCTTACGGTCCTGTACTTACCACCGACCAAGAACCTAAATGGAGGCAGAAAAACATTAAACCATCCTGGCAGTTTCTTCTATTTCATTTACCATTTTAAAAACCAAGTTTGCATTTTTCCTCCAAAAGCTACTTGATTTCACACATCTGCTCAATTTTTGTGCTTTCTGGGCTCTTAAGATAGTGAAATTTGTTTCTGAATGGCTTAGGGAATGTTCTTTCAGATGATCTCATAGGTGCTTTAGGTCTTGTCCTTTTCCCATTAGCCTCCACCTGAAGATGTAGCCCACTTCCTCCCATGACCCTCAGGAAGAGTAGCCTTGAGTCCAAGGGGTGCCTGCCCCACTGGGAGCGGATCATGGAATGCAGGGCCATCGAGGAGGGTGACTCGTGTCTGCCACTCATGCATGTCTGTTCTCCTGGGTCAGACATGACTTTGCACTTGTGATGCAATCCCTAGAATGTCTGATGGTAACATTGGTACAAGAGAAAAGAAGAAATGGGGATTTGAGGGATGAGGTTGTCTTTGAAGTTTCCCCTACCCTCTCAGGTATAAAGAATCTACTGTAGAGGCATGGAGTGTGCTCAATGAGGATGACCTAGGCACTTGTGTCTTTTGTGCAATCATGAAATCAGAGTCATGATACAGTGCTAGTGATGGTTCCAGCATCAGGGTTTCTCTTTGTAGAGTGCTGTTCTGAGTTGGGCAGGTTTCCTTGGTGGAGGTAAACTTGGGGTTATCCATATTTTCCCACTCTGTTTTCATTGGGGTTGCCGCTAGGCCAGCTTCTCCAAAGACTGCAGTTTTGAAACAAAGTCACTGTACTTTCTCTGTAGTACTTTTCCTGAACCAGGCCTAGCCCCCTGGTCACCATCTGTAATGGCCACCTATTAAGACAGTGACACACAGCGTGATAATGCAACAGACCGCTGCGGAACTCTGTAGCATTGCATCAGTAAGCATTTGTTTCTTGACCACGTAACTGCAAGTCACCTGGGTTCCTCTGATCTGGTTGAGACTCAGTTAGGTCCGGCCCAGCCCACAGTTTGGATCAGCCCTGCTCCATTCCTCACGGCCAGTGGACCAGTCTGAACAAGGCCTCCTCCTGGCAGCGGCAGAAGCGCAAAAGACCAAATGCAACCATCCGAGTACATTCCCGGCCTCTGCCTCTGTCGTGTGCCCTAACATCCCACCGGCCAAGTCAAGTCACGTGGCCAAGGCCGAGTGAACAGTTGTTGAGCATAATGTAAACTGCCACACCGTCACAGGGCCTGGCCACAGAAGACAGTCACATATCAGTCTCCTCGTTCCTTTCTTGCTGCTTATTCTGAAACACAGCTGCCAATGCTGAAGGATCCTAACATCTTCATGGTAGAACCATGGCACTCACGGGAGAATTAAGGGCTCACATGCTGGAGAACAGATGGGCTCTTAACCCAGAGGGAATGCCACTCGTGACACCAGTCTGGGATGTTCCCGCGTAGGATGACTCAACAGCCAGACTTCCATCTGGAAGTTTGAGGAGACTGGGCCTGTCCTCAGCTTAGGAACCACCCTCTCACCCCCATCTGCAGTGTACTGTCTGTACCGTGTGTGTCTCCGTTCCTGGCTCTGATGTCTTCAAGAAGGGAAACTTGTCCCTCTGTCTCCTATTTCCCCCTCAACCCACCCAGTGCTATAAAAGACTCCAGTGAACACCTAGAAAACAGCAGAAGCTCCAGTCTTGCAGCGCATGTGGTTACTATGAACTTGGGCTTATTTTCCCATCATTTTAATCAGAGAACATTTGAGATAAAAAGACATGGAGTGGTCATGTAGTTCAGCAGCGTCGAATAGAAGAATCTGCAGTTGGAAAAGCTCTGTATTATACTGTCCAATACAGTAGCCACTAGTCATACATACCTCCTGAGCACCTCAAATGTGTCTAGTGGAACTGAGTTTTAGGTGTTATTTAATTTTACTTAATTTAGATTTATACTTAAATAGCCACATGTGGCTAGTCACTACTGTATCACAGCATAGATCTAGTGAACCACTTGTTGATTCAGAGTACACATCAGTAGGTTTTTTAAAAAAAATTTATTTTTGGCTGTGATGGGTGTTCATTGCTGTGCACGGCTTTGTCTAGTCGCAGTAAGCAGGGTTACTCTGTAGTTGAGGTGGTCAGGCTTCTTCTCGTAGTGGCTTCTCTTATCTCAGAGCTTGGGCTCTAGGGCACACAGACTTCAGTAGTTGCAGCGCTCAGACTTAGGTTGCCCCATGGCATGTGGGATCTTCCTGGACCAGGGATTGAACCGGTGTCCCCTGCGTTGCAAGGTGGATTCTCAACCACTAGACAACCAGGGAAGTCCCCCGTAGATATTTCTTGAGTGGATGCATGAATGAATGAGAAAGAGAGAAATAACCCCCTACTCCACGGTCATGCAGCTGACTCATGGCAAAACTAAAATAAGAGCCTGGGGAATGGACAGGCTGACCCAGGCACTGTCGTCCCCCCACCACCACACACACACCCTCCATCACCTCCTTGAGGCCTTTTTGCATTACTTTGGCTTTACTTCTGTACTTGCAACCTTCTAGCAGTATCTGAATACCTCATGGTCAAATAGGTTGTGAAAAAAGAAAAAGAACAGAAGAACAAAACTATTTTTCTGCCTTTAGTAATTTGAAAAGTGAGCATTAAAAACTCACCCAAACATCAAATAATTTTTACACAGTAGAAATAATATATACTTTCCATCCAAATTAAAACACATGCTCCCAGCAATTTAATTATGCAAATACGATACAAGCAGCAGTGAAACAGTGTTAAAGGGGAGGAATGAAGATTGATAAGCTGAAATTTCTGGTGACATTTTCTTTTTTAATTTCCTCTTTTGGTTAATATTATGCTGATTTTCATGCACTGCTTAGGTGGAGACTTTGTGATAAGTGCCTCTACAAATTTATGCAAATAATATTAATCACCTTTGAGACAACAGCAGCGGTTCCCAGCCCCACTGCCCACAAGAGTTAGGCAATCGCACCAGATGGATCTTGAGCTCTGAATGTGATTAAATTCGCTAATAAGCAAAGTTGCTGTGTCGACAAAGCTGTTTTCCTTTAGCTGCTTGGAGAATTTTAAATTCAAAATATAATTCCCACCTTTATTCTAAAGGCGCTAGAGGTAAACGACCTGCCTACCAATGCAGGAGATGTAAGAGATGTGGGTTGGATCCCTGGATTGGGAAGATCCCCTGCAGGAGGGGGTGGCAACCCACTCCAGTATTCTTGCCTGGAGAAGAGGAGCCTGGCAGGCTACCATCCATGGGGTCACAAAGAATCAGACACGACTGAGCAGCTGAGCACGTTTGCTCTCAGGGGCAACTGAACTGATGCCCGATCAAAACTGAAGAGTGGGCGTGGTTGTGTTGCCCTGTTCCACTCGTCCTTTGCAGTCAGGAACTCTGTCTTAGGGTGGGTCCTTCACAAGCTTTGCGAGGATGCTGGTGCAAGGAGTTCATTGAGAGTGCTCCCTGGAGAAACCTGTAAGGGGTTGGGAGAACCCGGGATGGGGAAGGAGAGAAAGGTGGACAGCAGTGGGATCTCAGGCAGAGCTCTGGTGGGAGGGTGGTCCATCCTCATTTCACAGGGGACACCGAATGTTATTTATGCACCCGAACTGGTCCCCGTTTGAGACTGGGGCACTGGGCTTTCATCCGTGGCCCTCCAGTCAGTCACTGGCAAGAGCCATCCTGTGGGACGTGACTCCTAGGTACTCACCACCCTCTGGGAGTGCGGGCTGGGAAGGGCTCTGCAGAGCTGGGGGAAGAGCCCCAGGGGATTGGGCAGAGCACTGGAGGGTCCCTTGGAGACTTACGCCAGCCGACTGCAGGCACCCCCAGCTCCTCCAGAGCACATGGTCTCTCTGCCCTGGAGTCCCCCTGTGCACTGCAGGGCTTCCTAATGTCCAGGTAACCGGGATTTCATTCATAATGGTTATTTATTATTCCATCAGGTCACATTGGTATTTTAACAGCAGTCTTCAAGTTTTAAACAGAGAGGTGAGCTCTAGAGGGAATATGTAGCCAAGCTCATGAGGAACGTGTTCAGATCAAGACAGCTAGCTCCTCGTGGGCAAAGGCAGCCCCTGAGGAGCCCACGTAATCCAGGAATTAAGATCTGGTGTTTGTTTGTTTGTTTGTTTTTTTCAATGTATTTATTTTTAATTGAAGGATAATTGCTCTGCAGTATTGTATTGGTTCTGCCAGATAAGATCTGATGTTTTTATTCAAGCATGTGGGAATTTCCGTATACATCCTGGGGGTGCTATAATGGTCCTTTCCCCATCATGGCCAGAATGTTCAAAGCTCGATCTCTGAGCAGAAGAATGTGTCCTGTGGGCCCTCCTGCCACCTCTGCAGCCCTGGATATAGTCAGGGGCAAGAAACTGGTATTCTGTGGGCAGGTACCCCTGATTCAAGGCACTCATATCCTATTGGAGCAAAACCGGACCCCAGACACTCTCTCTCTCTCCTTGTTTATTTCCTCCCTTTCAAAGAAGGTGCTCCTCTGATGGGCTGTTTCTGGAAAAGCAGAAATGCTCTTTCGAAGGTGAACATAAAAGCTCTCTTGGCAAAGAAAGTGCTTTGTTGCATTTGAGAAACCTCTCTGCCTCTGAGAGGAGGGAGGGTGGGGGACTCTGAGCCCTCATCAGCTTTCCCCCAGGTTTTCAGAGATGAGGCTGGACAGAAAGATGCCCCTGTTCTCCCTGTAGCTCTCCATGACCCCTAGTAATCAGGCTGTCAGAGCTGCTAGAGATCCTAGGGTTTCCTTTAGGATGGCAAACTCGGGGGGCTGGGCCCGGAGCCCAGACAGCGGGAGAGGAACCAGATTTGGGTTGGCTCTCTGGGTTGAGACAGACTAAGTGGCTTCAATAATTCCACCTCTATGAAGTGAGGACATCGTGTGAAGGGGGACTTGTCAACTCTAAAGTGCGGTGCAGTTTTAGCTGTCGGTGGTGATAAAGGTGGTGAATTCTGGGTCTCAAGACCTCACAGTTCCATGCGTGTACACAGATGTGCTTGCGTCTGTGCATGTGAGTGTGTGTGTGTGTGTACTGTTTCCTGTCCTGGCAAGGGTGATTGGTGTTGCTCTGCCCTCAGATGTTAGCCCTTCTTCCATCCCCACCCCCTGGAACAGAGAAAGTGAGGAGCCCCCTTCTTCACCCAGCCCTTACCAACAACAGAGCGGGGTGAATGCCACGCTTATTCCTGATCTCCTCCCCCAGCCTATACAGAGAGTCTGTCAAAACAATGTCAGTTTTATTTTTTATTATGGACATAACATACCTGAAAAATCAGAAATTTAAAGATGAAGAAAAAAAATCACAATGTAACAGAGGATGAGATGGTTGGATGGCATCATCCACACGGTGAACATGAGTTTGAGCAAACTCCAGGAAACAGTGAAGGATAGGGAAGCCTGGCGTGCTTCAGTCCACGGGGTTGCAAAGAGTCAGACATAGCGATTGAACAGCAGCAGCAGTTCAGTTTGAAGGATCCTTTACCAAGGGTCATTATTCTTCAACCAACATATTTTCTCCTTGTTTCAAATTCTGTAATGTTGATAATGGAGAGACTTTATCTAGCCATCATTGTTCGGTACATATCAGGGTATAATTAATGCAGGACAACTTTTCATATGTAATAAAATGAGTAAGATCTTAAGAAAAAGCCCTCTAGTGGTCTGCCTGGAGACCCCACCCTGCCTGGTCCCACCCCTCGCCAGGCTCTGTAAGTGCAAACGCTGGAAACCTGCCTGGGGGAGTTAGCAGCCTGGCCAAAGAAGGGGCAGACCCCAGGCATCTGTAAAGTGGCATTGGGGTGCAATAGTTTCACCTCCAGCCCCACACCTGACCATACCAGCAAGCTGACTTCTTAAACCTTCGGTGCATTGACTCCTTCTTGAGAGCTGGTGAGAAGTGGCTTCTTGCTTGTTCAAAAGCAACAGGGGACCCACATCCATAGGACATGCCCCTGACAGCTCTGTCAGCTGAACCCTAGGAACAGTGGAGAATGTTCCAGAGAGTTGTTCTCTCACCTTCATTTTCTGGTGTTTTCTTACCAGCTTTAAACTTAAGGAGGACCCCTTACTGCATGTTATTTTCCCAGAGCTCTTTTTCTTTGGGACAGAAAGTATCTTCCTCTAGAGGCAGTTTCCTTATTGTGGGGGTTTTCCTGGTACTGGGGTCCTGCTGGGAGTGCCTAAGGCTGGTACTCTGTGGGTTGCAGGAGAGGGAGCTGAGCCCTGATTCTCCCACTCACCTTCCCTCCCTGGCCTCCCTGGAGAGCTGAGGGAGTCTGGGTGGAGGACAGGCTCACCTTTTTTGTGGCAAACGCTCTGCAGTCAGCTGGCAGAAGTGGTTCCCTCTTGTCTCCTTATAGCATCTCTTTCCCTCCTCAGCCTCCCTACCTCTTTCTTCCCCTTCCTCTCTCTCTCTCTGCCTTCCTGTCTCTCTTTCTCTTTCTCTGTCTGCCTTGTTCTAGAACAGGCTTACAGGGTCCTTTCCCCTGCCCCCTATTTTCTGGTGAAATATTTCTTTACAAGAATTAGAGCATTTTTTATTTGGGTTCCTTTTTTTCCCCCATATTGCTTTAGAAGCTTTGAATGGACATTTAAAAAAATATCTAAAATAAGAAATAATTTCAGATAAGAAAGTTGTGTGCTATTCAAAGACCAAATACATCCTTTCTTTCTGTCCTTACATGTATGCCATGCAGCTCTGTAGCTCAGCTGGTAAAGAATCCATCTGCAATGCAGGAGACCCCAGTTTGATTCCTGGATTGGGAAGTTCCCCTGGAGAAGGGATAGGCTACCCACTCCAGTATTCTTGGACTTCCCTGGTGGCTCACGCAGTAAAGAATCTTCCTACAATGTGGGAGACCTGGGTTCGATCCCTGGGTTGGGAAGATCCCCTGGAGAAGGGAATGGCTACCCATTCCAGTATTCTGGCCTGGAAAATTCCATGGAGCGACTTTCACTTCCCTTCTGTCCTCACGTGTGTGACATACAGCAGTCTTAGATGCCTTGCACCTCCAGGACACACCTGGTTTGTCATCACTGACTTCTGTGGTGTAGCTCAGCATTATGCACAGTATTCCTTAACAAAACAGTCCTTTGCTTATATACCTTACAGGCTGTAATTTTCTTACAGGCAAGAGTACTGGAGTGGGGTACTCTTGCCTGGAAAATCCCGTGGACAGAGGAGCCTGGTGGGCTGCAGTCCATGGGGTCGTGAAGAGTTGGAGACAACTAAGCAACTGCACTTTCACTTTTCACTTTGATGCATTGGAGAAGGAAATGGCAACCCACTCCAGTGTTCTCACCTGGAGAATCCCAGGGACTGGGGAGCCTGGTGGGCTGCCATCTATGGGGTCGCACACAGTCGGACACAACCAAAGCGACTTAGCAGCAGCAGTGGTTGTAACTTCTTTGCAGAAGGAAAAAAGTATTTCAGTTTATGATACTGTTTCTTGTATTTTTTAGTCTGTCCCCAAGAAACATCAGCTAACACTAAGAAATATTTTTGTAATTTCCAATCCTATTAAACTTAGTGATAACATGAAGATGAAGGTATTCTCATCTAACTACTTATTTATTTAATAACTAAATTTATTAACTTTCTTAATTTATTTATTAAATAAAATAGAGATTGATAAGTATACAGAGTCACTGAAGACATCAGTCCTACTGTGTCTCTGGTCATGAAATGTGACTCTTTATACTCAGATCATCTTACTGTGAAGGCAACCAGCATTATATGCCCCAAGCCTTAGTTCCTAACTCAAATTCAGCTAATGTAAAACTCCCTCTTACTTTGTTTTCTTTGCTGTCTTAAAAAAAATTTTTTTTTTTACAAAGACATAACATAATAATTGACTGTATTCCCCCTCATTGTACGTATCGTACCCCTGACTCGTTTATCTTGCAACTGAAAGTTTGTACCTCTTAATTCCTAACCACCCTCCCCCCCAAGCCTCCCTCCCCTCTGGAAACTACCTCTTTGATCTGTGTACCTATAAGTCTGTTTCTATTTTGTTAAGTCATTTTTTCCTTAGATTTTATATATAAGTTAAATCATATAGTATTTTTCTTTGTCTGCCTGACTTACTTTGGTTGGAATGATACCTTCTCAGTTTATACGTATTGCCACAAATGGCAAGATTTCATTCTTCTTTACAGCTGAGTAATATCCCACTGTATCTCTGTGTGTGAGCACATGTGGGTGTGTGTATATGTATCACATCTTCTTGATTCACTTATCAGTAGGCATTTAGGGTGCTTATGTATCTTGACTATTGTAAATAATGCGGTGGTGAACATAGGGAGGCATATGTCTTTTGAAATTAGTGTTTTGGTTTTCTTTGGATAAAGACCCAGTAGTGGAATTGCTGGATTGTATCGTCATTCTGTTTTTAGTTTAATAAATCTAAATTAATAATCCCCATACTGTTTCTCATAGTGGATACACCAGTTTACATTCCCACCAATAGTGCATGAAGGTTCTCTTTTCTCCATCCTCGCCAACACTTGTTATTGGCTGTCTTTTTGATAATAACCAAAAAGGTGTGAGGTAGTATCTCGTAGTTTTAATTTTCATTTCCCTGATGATGTTGATCTTTTCATGTACCTGCCAGCCATCTGTACGTCTTTTTTGGAAAAATGTCTATTCAGATCTAAAATTCAGATCTGCCCATTTTTTATTGGAAGGTTTTTGGAGTGTTGAATTATATGGGTTCTTTCTTTATTTTGGATATTAGCTCCTTACCAGATGTATTCTTCACAAATATCTTCCTCCATTCACTAGGCTGCCTTTTCATTTGTTGACAGTTTCCTTTGCTGTGCAAAAGTTTTTTAGTTTGACGTAATCCTATTTGTCTATTTTTGCTTTTGTTTCCTTTGCCCAAGGAGACATTTCTAAAAAATATTGCTAAGACCAATGTCAGAGAGCATACTGCCTGTGTTTTTTTCCTAGAAGTTTTATGGTTTCAGGACTTATGTTTAAGTTTTTAATCCATTTTAAGTTTATTTTTGTATATAGTGAAGAAAAAATAGTCTAATTTGCTTCTTTTCACGTAGCTGTCCAGTTTTATCAGCACTGTTTATTGAAGAGATTGTATTTTCCCCATTGTATATTCTTGCCTCCTCTGTTGTGGGTTAATTGCCCATGTAAGAGCAGGTTTATTTCTGAGCTATTCTATTCCAGTCATCTGTATATCTGTTTTTGTGCCAGTGCCATACTGATTTGATGACTGTAGCTTTGTAGTATAGTTTGAAATCAGGGAGCATGATGCCTCCAGCTTTATTATTCTTTCTCAAGACTGTTTTGGTTCTTCTGGGTGTTTTGTGTTTCCATATGTATTTCAGAATTATTTGTTCTAGTCCTGTGAAAAATGTCTTTGGTACTTTGATGGGGATGCCACTGAATCTGTAAATTACCTTGTATAGTACTGGCATTTCAACAATATTCTTCCAGTCAGTGATGGTGGCATACCTTTTCTTCTGTTTGTCTTTTTCAGTTTCTTTCAGTAATGTCTGTTTTCAGAGTATAGGTCTTTAACCTCTTTAGTTAGATTTATTCATGGGTATTTTATTCTATTTGATGTGATTGTAAATGGGATTTTTTTGGTTAATTTCTCTTTTTGATAGCTCCTCCTTAATGTAGAAATGCCACAGATTTATGTGTATTAATTTTGTACCCTGAAACTTTGCTGAATTCACTGATGACTTCTAGTATTTTTCTGGTAGGATCTTTAGGATTGTCTATATATACCCTCATACCATCTACAAGTAGGGACAGTTATACTTCTTCCTTTCTAATTTGGATTCTTTTTATTTCTTGTCTGATTCTTAAGGCTTCCAGTTCTGTGTTGAATAAAAGTGACAAGAGTGGGAATCCTTGTCTTGTTCCTGATCTTGGAGGAAATGCTTTCAGTTTTTCACAGTTGAGTATGATGTTAGCTATGGGCTTATCATTCATAGCCTTTATTAATTTGACATATGTTTCTTCTATACCCACTTTATAGAGAGTCTTTATCATAAATGGATGTTGAGTTTTGTCAAATGCTTTTTCTGCATCTGTTGAGATGACCATATGGTTTTTATTCTTTGATTTGTTAATGTGTATTCGCATTGATCAGTTTGCAGATTTGAACTAGTATTGCATCCCTGGAATAAATCCCACTTGGTTGTGGTGTGTTATCCTTTTAATGTATTGTTGAGTTTGTTTTTCTCAAATTTGTTTGAGAATTTTTGCATCTATGTTCATCAGTGATTTTGGCCTGTAATTTTATTTTTTGTGATATCTTTGTCTGGTTTTGGTGTCTGGGTGATGATGGCCTCGTAGGATGAGCTCAGAAGCATTCCTTCTTCCCAAATATTATGCAATAGTTTGAGGAGACGTGTTAACTCTTCTCTAAATGTTGTTAGAATGCACCTATGAAGCCATCTGGTCCTGGACTTCCATTAGCTGGGAGTAAAACTCCACTCTTAATAAGTATACTAACTACTATTTTTTTGGTAACTTAGTTGTACCACTTGCCTTGCAAAGAACTCAGTTATAAAGAATCTTGTGCCATTGTTAAAAACATCTTTAAAGAAATCAGTTTAGAATTTATCAAAGTTTTGTTTCGCTCACATGTATAACCATCAGTTTCATGTAAATAACAATTTACCTTTGTAGACCTTTCTCTGCTTCACTATCAACTTTATAAATTTTTGTCCTGCTTTAAAATCTCTGTCCTTAGGAAATGAGCTGTCATTTTGACTATCCCTTTCACCTACAGCTGTGCCATTCCAGAGCCCCATTGTTTTTACTTCCCCCTTATTCAAATCCTCTCTCCTCATTCAAAGGGTGAATTAAAACATAAGTTAAACATGAAACTTTAAAGAAACTATTTGTGGTTATTTCTCTTACACAAAATTCAAATCCATTCTTATACTAATATATCCATCTCACATATCTTTCTTCAAAGACTGAGGATTCTTTCTTTGTTTAAATGGCATGTAGCCACGCAAGGGGACTTCCTGCCACCTGTTTGGAGAGCGTGTGGAAGTTGAGGGAGGAAGAGGAGCAGAGAGAAGCCCTCTCGGAGCCCGCATCAGTGTTGCTCTCCATAGCTCTTGCTCACATATATTTATAGACAAGCATGAAGCCTCCAAAGAGGCTTAAAGCAGGTGTACCAGGTAAAAAAGAATGTTTGTCTGTATTTATTTGTGCTTATATAAATATACAGTCCAAACAGAAAAACAGCCCATTAAAAAAAAAACCAAAACCCAGTCATCTTGGAAGTCCAAGAATTTAGGACTGAAAGAAGCTAGGATATCAAATAGGACACCGTTTCTTTGTAGCCAAGGCTTTGGGTCCCTCCACTGTGATGGGGGAAATGAAATGCAGAGTCTAATAGAATGTTTAGTGACTTGATAGACCTTCAAATGAGAGGAGAGCCCCTCAACCCAATTCAGAGGGATCATTTCAAGAAAGGTTTCTGTAGGTTAAGCCCTCTCCAATTTGCAACCCCTTTCTCAAACCTCTAGTTCTGCCCTCTTCCCATCACCATAGCAACACTTCTAATAACCAGCTAGAGGGGAAGAAGCAATTTTGCAAATGTGACCATCTCCTACTCTCAGTTTTGCCACTTTGTGTGTGTTTTCTTCAGTCAGCCCATCCTGTGGAGTTTTGTTCTCTTCTCAGGATCGTATTATGTTATAATAAATGGCACCTGGCCATTAAAATGGGAAAGCCAGGCCTGAAAACTTTAATAACTTGGCACGAAGTATTTCACTCAGATCAGTGGTTCCCAAGTGCTAGTCTGTGGCCTAGCTGCTTTAGAGTCACTGAGACCCCAGTCCAGACCAGGTGGATCCCAGTCTCCAGTCGTGGTGCCCAGCAGCCTGCATTCTTACTGTTCTCCACTGAGGTGCCACCAGGTGTGCCACTTACAATCAAAGGAAGGGTGTCCCGTTTGATATCCTTGGTTCCTTCAGCTCTAAATTATTATACCTCCATAATGACTTTGGGGGATTTTTTTATGGGCTGTTTTTCTCTTTGGACCATATATTTATATAAGCACAAATAAATATAGACAAACACATATTTTTTACTTGGTACGCCTGTCCTGAATAAGCAGCATCCTGACTCTTGTCTATATATCCTATATAGCAAATAGATGAAGAATAGATGCAGTTCAGTTCAAACCGCATGGATGATAAAAGGGAACTATAGGATCTGTTTTAGACAAAAAAGAAAAGGAAAATTTAATCGCAAGATGGCCCCACCCTTAGTTATCGTTAGGTAAGATACGAAAGATTTCAGAATTCCAATCCCACTTCTAGGCATACACCTGAAGAAAAACATAATTCAAAACTGCACATGCACCCCATTGTTCTTGGCAGCAGTATTTACAATAGCCAGGGTATGGAAACAACCTAAATGTCCATCAGCGGGTACGTGGATAAAGAAGATGTAGTGCATATATCTATAGTGGAATACTCAGCCATAAGAAGGAACAAAATTGGGTCATTTGTGCAGACATGGCTGGACCTAGAGACTGTCACACAGAGTGAAGTAAGCCAGAAAGAGAAAGACAAATATCTTATATTAATGCACACATGTGGAATCTGAAAAAAATGGCATAGATCATCTTATTTACCAAGCAGCAGTAGGGACACAGCCATAGAGAAGGGACTCATAGATACCAAGGGGGAACAGAGGGGTGAACTGAGAGACTGAGACTTTTATACTATGTAAAATGCTAATGAGATCTTACTAGAAAGCACAAGAAACTCTACTCAAAGCTCTGTGGTGACCTAAATGGGAAGGAAACCCAAAAGGTGGGGTGGGGGCAATATGTGTGTGTGTATATAGCTGATTGACTTTGCTGTACAGTAGAAGCTAACACAACATTATAAAGCAACTATAATAAAAAAAAAACTTCAGAAATTGAAAAATACTAGACATTAAGGGAAAAAGAGAGTAACGCAGGCCAAGGTGGGTATGAAACATCTGCCGTTTTCAACTCTCTTTCCCTAAAGGCCCGGTATAGATCCCCCAATTCTGATTGGCTGTCCAGCTTCCCAGCACTAATTTTTCCGTGATTCATACTTCGTCTCTGCTGAAAAGGATGTGAAAGCTGTCACAATCACAAATAGAAATGAGTGGTGACTGTGCATCGCCAGTTCCCATCTCTGAATGGACGTCTGTTGCTGCGTGCACCATCGGGCATTACTGTTATAACATTAATTTCCATAGATGCCACTGGCAGCCAGTCTGCAGTTTGAAATTATTCGGGTCACACTTGTCTGCTTGACTCAGTTTAGCGACTTGATCTGAAACATTTCCAGGTGATATGCTCACCATTTATTCTGACTCTGAGACAGTCTGCAAAGGGACTTTCAGGAAAGATTCTCTGTCGTGCTGTCTAGATTCATCACGGTCATGCGAAACTCATCCAGAAGTATGTTATCTGCCTGCCCTCTGGGTTTCAGTGCTTCAGTGCTTTGTTCAAGAAAGAAAAAAAAAGATGTGTTTCAGAAATTTCAGCTGAGATGACTAGCAAATGGTTTTGAAGATTGATTAAAGTTGGTTTAAAGGTTGGTACCAACCTTCTTAAACAAAGGATCTTAAACTGTTCTTACCTCTGGGGTTCTAAGCAGCGCGGTATAGGCTTGGTCCGTTGAGCAGCCAAGAGTTCTGGCTTCTGACCAGTACTGACATTGAAAAGGTGGGAAGCTCTTCATACAGTCCTTTTATATCAGTGTCATAAATCATGATGAAATCAAGTGGATTCTTGGAGTTGACTATTTTCCAGAATTTTTCCTAAAATCATTTGAATATTTGATTGGAATCATTCATAAATGTTGATGTGGCCCCCAGATCCTCTTTGTCATTGGTGCTTCTGGAATTGATCAGCTTTGAAATGGAAATGTTGGCTTGCTGGTTTGCATTTTATTTTTTCCCTCTTTGCCAGAGAATCTCTGCTTCCTAGAGGAATTGTCCCCATCCTCCAGGCCATATAGTGGTCCAGCTCAGATTTCCAGTAGGTGAGAAAAAAAGCCTCATGAGCTTTTAAGATCCAACATCCCAAGATCTAAACCTGGACAGCATATTAAAAAGAGGAAGCTTCACTTCGCTGACAAAGGTCCATATAGTCAAAGCTATGGTTTTTCTAGTAGTCAGTGTACAGATGTGAGAGTTTGACTGTATGGAAGGCCAAAGAATTGATGCTTTCAAACCATGGTGCTGGAAAAGACTCTTGAGAGTCCTTTGGACAGCAGGGAGATCAAACTAGTCACTCCTAAAAGAAATCAACCCTGAATATTCATTGGAAGGACTGATGCTGAAGCTGAAGCTCCAATACTTTGGCCACCTGATGCAAACAGCTGCCTTACTGGGAAAGATGCTGATGCTGGAAAAGATTGAGGGCAGGAGGAGAAGGGGCGAAAGAGGTTGAGATGGTTGGACGGCATCACTGACTCGATGGACATGAGTTTTGAACAAATTCTGGGGGATAGGGAAGGACAGGGAAGCCTGGCATGCTGCAATCCATGAAGTCACAGAGTCAGACAAGACTGAGCAACTAAACAGCAACAAAAATGATCTTGTATCGCTGCAGCATAAATATTCTTGCATTTCATTTTATCTTTAAAAGCTATTTATTTTAGCTTATAGAAAACTTGGGAAGATGCTTAAGAGGAAAGAAAAATTATACCATAGCCCCAGATAAATTGTTGGTTAAAACTATGATGTGTTTCCTTCTAATCATATATCTACCCATTCCATATTAACAAATCCTCACCAATCACTTGCTCTTCATAACGTACTAAAGAAGGCTCTGAGGTTGTTGACAGTTAACCAGAGACCAGTTACATTATTAGGGAACTCTCATTAAATCCAAGGGGATAAAACAAAATGCTAAGAAATTTGTCTCAAACAACTTTAGAGATCCTCTGGGTTTGGCAGAGGTATTAATGATGAGGGAAGTGGATTGCAGAGAAAAGGGTCATTTTCACCTTGATTCTATAAACTACGTAAAGTGTGTAATTAATATAGAAAAAGGAGAAACGGAGGCATCCTAAATGATGTAGTGACTGTTTTGTTAACCTTGGGTTAGGAATATGGAGAGCAAAGAGCATGGGAATAACCTCAGGTAGACATTCTTCCTCACGTTTTTACCTTCTCCTCTGGGTCTAAAGGCAAGGAACTAATATTAAACAGTCACGTTTTATTCTATAATGGCACCCATTATTATCCCAAGAACACTCTGATAATTAGAGTAGGTTAGCTGTCAAGAACCCTGGAGTAGATGCCCAGTGTGAACTGACTCACCCAAATGTTTCTACTCCCTTGGTGAGTCCCTTACATGCATCGCTGCTGTGCCATTTTCTCAACCATTGGCCCAGAGGATCTCCCTGCCACCCTGGCACACAGTGTGGCCTGACACAGTCCAGACTGGCTAGATCTCTTACCCTAATGAATGGTTGCAGGCCGGACCTGCAGAACTAACAGCTACCTAAGTCAGACTAGGGGCAACTCCCTTCTTTCACACAAATGGCTGCTGTGCCTGAAAGAGTTCATTAGGGAGTTTAGTAATAGCCCGTGTGTGTGTGTCAGAGAAAACTCTGTGTGTGTGTGTGTGTGTGTGTGTGTGTGAGAGAGAGACAGAAAAAAGGAGCAGATTCCTTAGGCTTTGGGTAACTGCAGTGTGTGTGTGTGAGAGAGAGAGACAGAGACGGGCCACTCCTTCTGGCCTCCTCACCTCATCTCTCTATGACCTTTGTAGCACTGTGAGCATAACATGTGGCTGAATAAAAGCTCAGGAGCCCAGACTACTTCCACGGCTGTGGCTGAACTGCTTTCGTAGGCTTAGCTCTCCTGAGACTATAGAGACTATAATGCCTTGAGATTGTAATGGAGCCCAAGTGAAACTGTGGGCATGAAAGTCCTTTGAAGCCACACAGTGCTGGGGGTGGAGGGTTCTTTGGGGGTTTTAGATGACTTAGGGGTGAATTGGATCTCCCAGCCTGTGACTTGGCTCTGAGCCTCTAAGTCTCCAGTCACCCCTCACCTTGACGATCCACTGCTTCTTACAGCATCATTGCTGGTCCATGCCCAGTTAGGTTCCTGAAACTTCATTCCTTGGATGGGTTTGTAGAACCAAGTAGGCATATAGTTAGACCTCACCTTACTGGTTTTGCCTATAAAAACTGCCTAGGTAAGCATTCCCTGGGGAACTGGGGTCCTGTGTGAGTAGTGGCTAGCCTTGGGAAAGGTCCAGATGTGTTCACTTGTCCGATAATTCATAAAACTCATTTTTTAAAAGTCAGTATAGGTTCGATTTCCTTGGAAAGGCAAAATCAGTCCCAGGAGGGATGGGGGGAGAAGACAGAAGTTGATTGAATGGAACAAGGAGGAAACAGGCACGCAAGGGTTCAAGAGATGCTGAGCATCCTTGGGCTGGCAAAGTCTAACCTCTGGCATTGACTCTAATGCACCGAGTCCGGAAAGCTCAGTGACAACAGGATTGTAAAATCGGTGGCAGGAAGCAGCTCTTAGCTTCAGGGTAGAAGTGCATTTAACTGTCTAAAGAGGAACCTCTGGGTCTGTGGCGAGGAGGCTAATTAAGGTGATATTAATCTGAAACATCTTCGTGCTCGTACAAGTAGAGAACTTTAATTCTGGTGCTTATGTTTTAATAATCTTCTGTTTCTGTATTTTATTCCTTAATGAAATACCGTTTTTCAAATCTAGTGTGTTCTTCCAGTAAATATCCTTATGAAGAGCTTTATTTTTTCATCCAAACACTTTTAAATTCTAAGATATATAAACAAAGGTGTTTATTGTTACATTGCATTAGTGAAAACTTCAAAAATGATTGGCCCATCTATATAATCGAATACCATGCAGTACATAAAAATAATGAGATGGAACTACTTACAGACAGGAAAAGATGTTTGTGGTATTGAATTATACAACTGTATTTTTAGTAAGATCCCATTTTTATAAATATCGAATATATATGACTAAATAAGCTTAGAAATGCACCTATAAAAAATGGTCATCAAACTGTTAATGGTGTGTTCCTCTAAAGGCGAAAGTTGTAGAGGGAAAATTTCATTTCCTTATCCATGTATATATGTACTGATCTGTAGCATATGGATATTTTACAGTTTTTTATTTTTCTAGAATTCAGTTTCCTTTAAAATTGAATACCAGCAGAAAGAAAAAGATTTCAAAAAGAAAAGATCACTAGAGGCACCAGGTACTGTAATTTTATTAAACTGGATTCACTGCTTCCCAGATTAAGGCAAGAAATTTGAAAAACTTGAAAAACAACAGAGATTTCAAAGTAGGCAAAATAGGCAATGAATGTTCCCCAACATCGTCTGCTTAAGAATTTGAACTGCAGATACACAGAGCCTCTCACTTGGATGCATCTCAGAGGCATTGTCCTGAGTGAAACAAGCCAGTGTGTCTAAAGATTCCATAGAGCAGGATTCCGTTTATCTGACACTCTCAATATGGCAGAGCTTTGGGGAAGCGATCAGTGGTTACCAGGGTTTGGGAAAAGGGATGGCAAAAGGAAATTGCTTTTGGTGAGGGATTCGTTCTGTATCTTGATTGTGGTGATGGTGAACATGCCACTTACATGCCAAAATTCATAGAACTAGTCACAGAAAAATGCATTTTACTCTATGCTGCTGCTGCTGCTAAGTTGCTTCAGTTGTGTCCGACTCTGTGCAACCCCATAGACAGCAGCCCACCAGGCTCCGCCGTCCCTGGGATTCTCCAGGCAAGAACACTGGAGTGGGTTGTCATTTCCTTCTCCAGTGCTTTAAAGTGAAAAGTGAAAGCGAAGTCGCTCAGTCGTGCCCGACTCCCAGCAACCCCATGGACGGCAGCCTACCAGGCTCCCCCGTCCATGGGATTTTCCAGGCAAGAGTACTGGATGCTAATTTTTAAAAAGTAAAGCAATAAAATAAAGAACAGGGAACCAAGGAAGATTGTCTGACCCCCACACAGAAGCATGGCTGTTGTCTTCCAGTTGTTCAGCACCATCTAGCCATCCACTCTGCAGGTCTCACTCTCCTTGACTGAGCCCCAGAGGCAGCCTTACCCTCACCTCTGCCCATGATCAGTTCCTCCACCCACAAACTATAAGGGATTGTCAGTTTCTGTCTGAGTAAATCCCATGTTCGGAAGCTTAACATCTTTCAAGACTTTATGTTGGATTTGCATATATACCTTCTATGTAACTTCCTCTCTGTAACTTCCACCAATGGAATCTAATCTAACTGGTAATAAGATAAACTACATCCAGCCTCTTAAAACAGCAGAAACTTCTGTATACTGCAGTAATGTCTCTGCTCTCTCAGCATGTCACATCTCCTCCTCTGAGCTGCCTCTTTGCTCATCTGGCTGCATGCTGGTTTCCAGACCCTCCACCTATCCAGGCTTTTTTGTCTGCCGCCTCATTTACCAGCATCCCTCTGGAAACACAGGGGCCAGAGTGAATGTGCTTCTCTGTCTGTCTGTGGTCTGACAATAGAGCTGGCCCGGCTCTGTTGCTGATGCTAACGGTTTGTCATTTAGTGACACTGATAGTTGCTTTTCCATCTCCAGAAACCATATCGCTCTGTGGACTTGAAGTGTGCAAACACTTCCTTTTTATATACGCTGCTGTGAAACCTCAACTCTCATCTCATTCTGCAGGAACAGGATCTTTGTCTTTTTTTTTTCTTTTTATTTATTTATTTATTTTTTACTTTACAATATTGTATTGGTTTTGCCATTCATCAATATGAATCTGCCACGGGTATACACGTGTTCCCAATCTGAATCCCCCTCCCACCTTCCTCCCCATACCATCCCTCTGGGTCATCCCAGAGCATCCTGTATCCTTCATTGAACCTAGACTGGTGATTCATTTCTTATATGATATTATACATGTTTCAATGCCATTCTCCCAAATCATCACACCTCTCCATCTTCCACAGAGTCCAAAAGACTATTCTATACATCTGTGTCTCTTTTGCTGTCTCACATACAGGGTTATTGTTACCATCTTTCTAAATTCCATCTGTATGCGTTAGTATACTGTATTAATGTTTTTCTTTCTGGCTTACTTCACTCTGTATAATCGGCTCCAGTTGCACCCACCTCATTAGAACTGATTCAAATGTATTCTTTTTAATGGCTGAGTAATAGTCCATTGTGTATATGTACCACAGCTTTCTTATCCATTCATCTGCTGATGGACATCTAGGTTGCTTCCATGTCCTGGCTATTATAAACGGTGCTTCGATGAACATTGGGGTACACGTGTCTCTTTCAATTCTGGTTACCTCGGTGTGTATGCCCAGCAGTGGGATTGCTGGGTCATAAGGCAGTTCTATTTTCAGTTTTTTAAGGAATCTCCACACTGTTCTCCATATTGGCTGTACTAGTTTGCATTCCCACCAACAGTGTAAGAGGGTTCCCTTTTCTCCACACCCTTTCCAGCATTTATTGCTTGCAGACTTTTGGATTGCAGCCATTCTGACTGGTGTGAAATGGTACCTCATTGTGGTCTTGATTTGCATTTCTCTGATACTGAGTGACATTGAGCATCTTTTCATGTTTGTTAGCCATCTGTATGTCTTCTTTGGAGAAATGTCTGTTTAGTTCTTTGGCCCATTTTTTGATTGGGTCGTTTATTTTTCTGGAATTGAGCTGCATAAGTTGCTTGTATATTTTTGAGATTAGTTGTCAGTTGCTTCATTTGCTATTATTTTCTCCCATTCCAAAGGCTGTCTTTTCACCTTGCTTTTAGTTTCCTTTGTTGGGCAGAAGCTTTTAATTTTAATTAGGTCCCATTTGATTATTTTTGCTTTTATTTCCAATATTCTGGGAGGTGGGTCATAGAGGATCCTGCTGTGATTTATGTTGGAGAGTGTTTTGCCTATGTTCTCCTCTAGGAGTTTTATAGTTTCTGGTCTTACATTTAGATCTTTAATCCATTTTGAGTTTATTTTTGTGTGTGGTGTTAGAAAGTGATCTAGTTTCATTCTTTTACAAGTTGTTGACCAATTTTCCCAGCACCACTTGTTAAAGAGATTGTCTTTACTCCATTGTATATTTTTGCCTCCTTTATCAAAGATAAGGTGTCCATAGGTGTGTGGGTTTATCTCTGGGCTTTCTATTTTGTTCCATTGATCTATATTTCTGTCTTTGTGCCAGTACCATACTGTCTTGATGACTGTGGCTTTGTAGTAGAGCTTGAAGTCAGGCAAGTTGATTCCTCCAGCTCCATTCTTCTTTCTCAAGATTGCTTTGGCTATTCGAGGTTTTTTGTATTTCCATATAAATCTTGAAATTATTTGTTCTAGTTCTGTGAAAAATACCGCTGGTAGTTTGATAGGGATTGCATTGAATTTGTAGATTGCTTTGGGTAGTATACTCATTTTCACTATATTGATTCTTCCGATCCATGAACATGGTATATTTCTCCATCTATTAGTGTCCTCTTTGATTTCTTTCACCAGTGTTTTATAGTTTTCTATATATAGGTCTTTAGTTTCTTTAGGTAGATATATTCCTAAGTATTTTATTCTTTTCGTTGCAATGGTGAATGGAATTGTTTCCTTAATTTCTTTTTCTACTTTCTCATTATTAGTGTATAGGAATGCAAGGGATTTCTGTGTGTTGATTTTATATCCTGCAACTTTACTATATTCATTGATTAGCTCAAGTAATTTTCTGGTGGAGTCTTTAAGGTTTTCTATGTAGAGGATCATGTCATTTGCAAACAGTGAGAGATTTACTTCTTCTTTTCCAATTTGAATTCTTTTTATTTCTTTTTCTGCTCTGATTGCTGTGGCCAGAAGTTCCAGAACTATGTTGAATAGTAGTGGTGAAAGTGGGCACCCTTGTCTTATTCCTGACTTTAGGGGAAATGCTTTCAATTTTTCACCATCAAGGATAATGTTTGCTGTGGGTTTGTCATATATAGCTTTTATTATGTTGAGGTATGTTCCTTCTATTCCTGCTTTTTGGAGAGTTTCTTTTATCATAAATGGATGTTGAATTTTGTCAAAGGGTTTCTCTGCATCTATTGAGATAATCATATGGCTTTTATTTTTCAATTTGTTAATGTGGTGAATTACATTGATTGATTTGCGGATATTGAAGAATCCTTGCATCCCTTGGATAAAGCCCACTTGGTCATGGTGTATGATCTTTTTAATGTGTTGTTGGATTCTGATCGCTAGAATTTTGTTAAGGATTTTTGCGTCTATGTTCATCAGTGATATTGGCCAGTAGTTTTCTTTTTCTGTGGCATCTTTGTCTTTTACTGCAGAATTCCATGTGTATCCTGTTCAGCTGTGTCTTCCTAGAGTGACCATCCCAAATTATCCAGACCACTTTGCCTCCTGCAGGGTTCTGGCATCTGGCATATCTACCTTTCCCTCCAGCCTCAGGCTCAGACATGCCACGTCTTCATCTCTGCCATCTTTGTCTCCTAAATGACTGGAAGAAGCGAGAAGTCTGAATGTCATGTCTGCCCCATCACTGCTGACTCACCAGGGGAGCCTTCTCCCCAAGAAAGGAAATGCCAGCCTGTCCCTAAGCTTTCCTCTGCCTGTGTTCCTTTCTGAAAAGATGGCTTTTGTGTTCTCAGTGTTGTCACTCTTTATAGGTGACTGTTAATTGTACATAATTGTACACCGGTTTAGGTGGCTGGGGCAGAATGGCGCCGCCTAAATACAAGTTATCACACTAATTAGCATCACTGCATACTCAAGCAGGTTGGAACCCTCCCAGCCTCCTCCAGTATGCCATAGGTGCACAGTTACTATGAAATTGCCACACATCTGCGTGATTATTTCCATAATTGCTGCACTTGAAAGGTGACTGCCGGTCTCTTCCACAATGAAAAGGTGTTAATTATGTTAATGATCAAGAACTCTGAAGCAGCTTCTCTTAGTGGGTCCTGGAGGGGAGATGTGCTGGAGTAGACAGAGAAGGCAGGTGGCCGGGGACCTGGTGCCAACATGAGGGCAAATGGGCATGAAAGGAAGTAGAGGTTTTACAGAGGAAAGTGAGAAAAGTATCTAAAGGAAGAGCAAATTAGAAACGGTCACTGAAGCAATTTGTTGGTGTGATTAGAAAGTGCCCTTGCTATAATGAGGTAAATAGGCCAGAGATTTGGTGCCATTTGTTTCTGAACAAAGTCCCCTGTGGTCATCATCTTTTATCAGGCTGCTCAGGATGTAAGGATAAAGATGGAAGGTGCTAGCTTGCCCTTTTTCTTCCTTTTCTAGAAATCAGGCGTTTAATTCTAAAGTTCTTTTATTAATTCTCATTTCACCAAGTATAAATAAACTCTCCCAGAAGCAAAACTTCTGTGCTGGTCCACCTTATCAAACGCTTGAAAACACCAAGAGAGCCTAATAAATAAATGCAATGTTAACAAACACTGGGCTGTTTTATATAGTTATTCCTAAATTAGTTGATCAAGAGCCTACATTCATTTCAGAGACCCTACCTAAAATATTGGGCTTTCATGATGGCTCAGCAGGTAAAGGATCTGCCTGCCAATGCAAGAGACACAGGAGATGCAGGCTCGATCCCTGGTCCAGGAAGATCCCTAGAGGAAGACATGGCAACCCACTTCAGTATTCTTGCCTGGAAAATCCCACAGACAGAGGAGCCTGGTGGGCTACAGTCCATGGGCTTGCAAAGGGACAAACAGGACTAAGAGACTAATCAACAGCAACAACAGTTCCGAATATATAAAGGACACATACAACTCATCAGCAAACAAACAGAAACAACGCTATTAACAAATGAATAACGTATCAAAAGATTCAATTAGATATTTTCCCAAGGAAGATATACAAATGGCCAAAGATAGTAAAAAGATGCTCAGCATCACTAATCATCAGGAAGATGCAACTCAAAACCACAGTATCACCTCATGCTTGTTAGGAGAGCTATTATCCAGATGACATCAAATGCTGGCAAGGATGTGGACTGAAGGGAACCCTCATGCACTGTTACTGGGGATGTAGATGGGTGCTGCCATCCTGGGACATGTGCCCTGTGTTGTAAAGGCCTGGCTGTTGATGGGGTGAGCTGGGCGGGGTGGGGATGTGGCCTCTGGGTTGGTGGTCCCTCTGGGTGCTAGTCTGGCTCACAGTGCCCCTGTCCGTGGCCTTCACTGTGTCCCTCCCAAAGCATCAGACGCTGTCACCATGTCTAAGTGACCTTGAAATAAACTGTCCAGCCTACCAGTCAGGGTAAGGCGACTTAGGGAGAAAGGAAAGAAGAAATGTCATTAAAAACAGCCTAAAACTTGTCAAGTGAATTTTGCACATGACCACGAAAATGCAGATTGCCTGTGAGCTTTTCTTTTATTCCAGAGTCCCCAAAACTTGTACCCTATTGACTGTGAGCTTCTTTTGCCTGAAGAAGCCTAATATGTTTCTTTTCACTTTTGTTTTCAACAGAGAAGGAAGGATACAGTAATCTACTATATGCGGGTTCTTGTGTATATACAAGCACACAAATGGAACTTCCTTTAACTTAAGGTTAATACATTTTCTAACAAATGCAGGGTAATCTAGTAGAAGAGGAGAATTGGGAATTGTAGCCGGCAGGCGTTTCAATCACAGATTCTAAATTGCACTTCAGTTAATAATGAAATTCTTGCAGGAATTAGCTTCAAACTTGTATTCAAGGATCGAATTTGAGGAGTTGTCCATATTGATTTGTGAGGTGTAACGGTACCTCCCGTGATCCGAATGCTGTGAATTTGCTGCCTGCAGAGAGAAGGAGAGCACAGATCAGAGCAATCTATTACTGGGGAGCCCCAGCTGTGCTAAAGCAAACAGCCCCAACTAGTGGGGGGGTCCGGGAGCCTAATCATGTGTACAGAGACTTTTATGACAGTATGAGAAAGACTCGGCTTTATTTTATTACACACATAAAAGCATTATTTTATATGTCTATATGAGCTTGTTCGTGCATGCCAAGGTTGCTTCAGTTGTATCCGACTCTTTGAGACCTATCGACTGTAGCCCTCCAGGCTCTTCTGTCCATGGGATTCTCCAGGCAAGAATACTGGAGTGGGCTGCCATGCCCTCCTCCAGGGTAATCTTCCCAACCCAGGGGTAGAACCCCCATCTCTTATGTCTCCTGCACTGGCAGGCAGGTTCTTTATCACTAGCGGCACCTGGAAAGCCCCTGTGTAAACATACTGGGCACGAAGTTGAGCCAACTTCAGGAGATGGTGAAGGACAGGGAAACCTGGCACGCTGCAGCCCATGGGGTCGCAGAGAGTCGGACACAACTGAGCGACTGAACAACAAATATAAACATATACATTTATCTGTATAGATATGTACATACATGCATGTATACAAGGCAGTTACGTGTATACACACTGTGTAAAATAAAATGTGTCATTTCATTAAAAACACCTCCTTCAGTGCCAGGAACCATTCCTCACATGCAGTTTGTGTCTCTAAAAACCATTTGTAACCAAGACTGACATAAATTCTAGAATTTGCTGAATGGATGAGTATTTGTATTGAAAGTGTCTGCTTTACATAACATAAAATCTGACTTGTTTTCTATATTTAATTGGAGTTTAACTCTTAACCTTTCTTTTAAGAAACCAACGAATAGTTTATATTTAAGTGTAAATATTTTTTGAAAAGTTTCTGTCTCTAATCTACATATAGTCCATCTTAATTCCTGCAACTTCCCAGGACATCCCGACCTCCTGAGCTGCTTTTAGATGTTCTCATTTTTCTGAGTGAACAAACTGATACTGTCACTTTTTGGAAAGAGGGTTTTACCTTGGACATTCTTGGGAGAATCTGCCATGATACCCGTCTTTCAGTCATCAGGGTCCAGCTAAGTGTACAGTGTCAAGCTGTATTTTAATGAAAAACATATCATTTAAATCATCAGAAGATTGTAGCTTATGCTGTGAAGAAATGAGGGACATTCCTGCCACTGTAACAAACCCTATTGGTCGTTCCCTTTCTTCCTGCTAGTCAGGTGATCTCATTTGGCTGATTACCTCCTTTGGAAGGCTGATGGTTTGTTCTTATTCTCGTGGTGCTAACGTTTTCCCAGTCTATAGTTGTAGCACAAGGCTTCCTTCATGCAGAAGGGAAGCGCACGCAGTTTATCATGAGATGCTGCTGGGAAACCCAAAGGTGACTCCTCTAAGATCACGGTGCAGGGGTCAAGGGGGAAGAGGCCCTTATATTGCTTTTGAGAAAGTGAAGAGGAAAATGCTACCCAGAGAGGGAGGGTACCTTTCACTTCAAGCCTTTGCTTATATATATTTCCTTATTTTTGTTTATTTGGCTACACTGAGTCCTGGTTGCAGTATACAGGACCTTCAGTCCTCCTTGTAGCACATGGATTCTTTAGTTGTAGATGTGGGAATCTAGTTCCCTGACTAGTGATCAAACCCGGGCCCCTTGCTTTGGGAACACAGAGTTTTAGCCATTGGACACCAGGGAGGTCCCTCAAACCTTTGCTTTTGTTCACACTGTCCCCCCGTTGTTCTTTTCACTGGTCCAGTCTCATCCATCCTTCACGACCCATGGCCCTTTCTGCTCTCTCACTAACTGTCAGCAGCCCTCTGCTGTCTTCACACTGCATGGTTGGTTCCCTAAATGACACTTAACCCTATGTACCTGATGGTAGTTCTCTGTGCCCTGTTGCCTCCCATTATTGAGTTCCTATTAAACTCAATAATCCACCCTCCTACATCTCATGCCTTTGTGTAACTCTCTGTATGGAGTGGGCTTTCCTGGTGGCTCAGTGGTAGAGAATCTGCCTGCAGTGCAGGAGACCCAGGTTTGATCCCTGGGTTGGGAAGATCCCCTGGAGGAGGAAACGGCAACCCACACCAGCATTCTTGTCTAGAGAATTCCATGGACAGAGGAGCCTGGCAGGATACAGTCCATGGGGTCACAAAGTGCATCGAGTAGATACTTCATAAATGCACTGAATTTGGTGAAGGATCTCATAAGATGTTCTGTGGTACCACTGTTGCTCAGCTTAGCTTTCTGATTCTGCAGAGAACTGATGAGTGTTGAGTAATAAGAGATACAGTGACGCTAACTAGATACCGCCTCTGCAGCAGCCATGCCCCCATTGTATTTGTGTCCCCTTGTGTCTCCAGCACAGGCCATGTGCGCCAGAGGTTCTCAGAACCTGCTCACTGAATTGAAAGAAAGAGAAAGGGCTGCCTTCCTGATTCTGTGGCCCCAGATGAAATAGCTGCAGTCTCAGAACCCAGGTCTCTGGTCGACCTGGCTTCCTGTGGGGCCAAACCCGCACTGATAGCTATTGTTCCTGGAAGCATAAGAAGCGAAATGCTGCCGGATCGTGGAACAGCTTGAGAGGAGCAGGCGCAGGCTTTGCTGTATTCCCCTCCTTAGGGACCCAGGAAGTAACTAACTGCACCATCCACCAGAAAGGGGAAACCTTTCAAATCTTCTTTTTTCCCCCCTATTTTTCTGTGTTTTAAATTCTGAAGTCTGTCCATTTTCTCTTGGAATTGCAGTTATTTTTCTTGTTTCTTCTTTGGTGACTGAGTAAAAATAATCCTAACACAAAGTGCCTGCGTCATCATACGTGCCTTTTACAACATCTGCAAGTGCTCATGGCAGTGAAACTGGGGAAGGGGTATCGGGATTCTTAGCACACCTGCTCCCAGCCCTGCCTGGTGGGTGGTGAGTAGGCAGGGCCGTGGACACGGTTGCAGGATTCCAGCCAGCATCAGCCCCCCACCAGATGAGGAAGGATTAACTTCCTGTAGTACAGGAGTGCTGAGACTGCAAGAGTATTTTAGTCAGTACTGTAAATCCCGATCAACAGCAATGTTCATTTTTGTCTTGGAGCTGAATTTAAAGTTTCCCTCTTTAGATAGACTTACCTGGCCCATGTTTTCTTGTAGTTTGTTGTTATTCAGCTAGAAGTCAGGATTTAGTTTTTTCTTCTCCAATTTCCACTCACGCACAGAGAGCTCTCTTGTGTATATTTTTAACTTAGACAAATGACACTATACTATTGATAGTACTCTTTTTTATGCTTTTTTCCCCCAACATTATAAAATGTTATTCGTGTTACTATACATACATGTAGTTCTTTGCCTCTGGAATATATTAATGGATCTCAGATGGACTTGCAGGACCACAGTTAGGGCATGGGCAGGCTGTCTTTCAAGACGTACTGAAAGATAGTTTGACTTGATTTGACAGAGTGGCTACACCAGGTTAAACTCCCTCCAACAGTGTTTTTTAGGACCCTTGGCTTCTGCACATCCTTGCAGGATTTGGTTTTACCCAACTTTCTGTTTGCCAGGCACTTATATCCATTTTAATGGGTGTCAAGTAATGACTTATAAATTTAATTTGTGTTTCTCTGAAAATAAGTGCTTTTGTGAACTTTCTATTCCTGTCCTTTGCTCACTGTTCTGTTGGCACCCTTGGCCTTTTCTGGTTGATTTGCAGGAATCACTTATGTGTTCTAGATATTTAGATCTACAAATGGCAAATATGATCTCTAGACCTGTCATGCTTGTCAACTCTTCCTCTGATGCGCTTCATTAACCAGAAAAGAATCTGTTGTTTGTTTTTTGTGTGTACCTTTGGAACCTTGCTTAAGAATTCTTCCTCTTATCCCAGTCATATAGATAACCATCTACCATGTATCCTTTCCACCTTAATTTTCAAAGTGTCATCCTGTAAGTCTTTGGTATACATTGATTTCTGTTTCTTTTTGAGTGAAGTAAAAAAAATCTCCACTCTGTTTTTCATATGGTTGCAGCAGGTATGCTGAGCCCTGGGTGATATGGCCAGAAGGAAGCATCTGCTGTCTTTCCCTGGTGGTTCCCAGACTTCAGTGTTTGTGGGGATCACCCGGGAGCCTTGAAGAAATGCACATTTTTGATCCCTACCGGAGATTCTGGCTTATTAGGTCTGTGATCAGGCTCTGCTTTTTATCCAAAGTGGCTCTGATGCAGGTGGTCTGTAGCTAGTTCCTTGAGAGATACGACCTTACAGTAGGCCTAGTGGTAGCAGGTAACTCACTTTAAGAAACGCTGTCCACAAAAATTCAAATAAGGGACTTAGAGCAAAGGGAATGCCATGGAAAACTTACCTGCAACACCCCCAACCCAGCTTTTAGAGTGGCGGGGCGGGGGGCGGGCAGGTCTCACTGGCTGTGAGGGAGCCAGGCTTCTGTATGCAGTAGTTGTTAAATATTTTATACCCAGCTCTCTGTACACGAACGCTGAATTTGTAAAAGACACAGGAGACTAGGAAAGGGTTTTTCAAGGCTGCTGTTGGTTTAGTCACTCAGTCATGTCCAACTCTTGCGACCCCCATGCACCGTAACCCCTCAGGCTCCTCCATCCATGGGATTTTGCAGGCAAGAATACTGGAGTGGATTGCCATTTCCTTCTCCAGAAGGCTGTTACCACCCTGTTAATACCTCTCATCTGATTGTAAAGAAGCCCCCTGAATTAGTCATGGAAATGTGACATCTTGGGAGGAAGAACCTTTTCAGGGTCCAAATTTGCTGTATTTTAAAGGGAAGAAGTGAGACCTGGCAGTTAAAAAGTTCATGGACTGTTTCCAGGCTTTAAAAAAAAAATGGCAATAAGATATAATTGCATTAAATTACTGCATCTCCAAATGTGTTTTGAAGCAGCCTCAATGCCTTATTTGAAGGACAGGCTTCTTGGGACCAATTCAGTAGCCTGTTCAAAACTGAGAAGCATTTTGGCCCAGGACCATGGCAGGTGACAGCTGTTTTCAGTGCCCAGGCTGGGTTGTGGGGCTGGGTAAGGTTAGTGGGGATCCCTTTGGTTCTACAGATGCAGAGGAATTTATGCTAGATGCATGAGGCTCCTGGGGACCCAACCACTCTCCTTGTTACTGAAAAATAAAAATGCGCTGTGATTCCAACAGTTGACGTGTATTATCGCATTCATCGTCATCATCAGGGTAACAATAATGATGCCCTCTGGATTCATACAGCCTGGATTACATAGGACTTTGCACTAGATTATCTCCTAGTCCTAATGGCTACCTTTTGTTGAGTATCCACAATGAGATGGAGGTTTTATGTTTATTGCCCTTAGACCTCCCTAGAATGTCTCTGGGGCCATCTTGAACTAGTTTTAACATCATGTTCAAGTTAAAAAGGGACCTATTTCTAGAAATCACACAATGAATATCTAAACTCATTTTCATAGAGCTGTTTCAGCTAAACATACCTTTTGAGACACAATCCTTTATTCCTCAGAATCCATCTTAATAGATCCAGTGGTCCTGACCCCTCTATTATCATTCTTTTTAGAACAAAATTAACACACTTGGAATTAAGTTTTCTAAATGAATCAGTCATCTTCTACCAGTTACAGGGACTTCATTGATTAAGGCCTCTTCATTCCAAATGCTGCCTGTTTTCTTTGAAAGCTGTGATTGGACACAGTGTCAATCGACAGTGTCCAAGTTGTTTTTCTAGATTTCTTCTGACGACCTTACAGACCACAGTGCCAATTGCCTTCCGCCATCTCTCTGAGATGACTCAGGTGGCCAGCTGACCCTGTTCATCAAGATTTCCCGCAGGGCCTATCACAAACCCTCCCCAACTTTTCTTTCTACCAACATCAAGCACAATATCCTAACTAGTGTTAGGCAGCTACAAACTACATCTTCATTTGTGGCATTTCTCCCAGTACTATTTATATAAAGTTTTGAACTAAAAGCTAGATAAAACTTTGCATACTTACTGCATACAAAACCAAACCCAAGTATTCATTTTTATGAGAATGTGCAAACAAAAAACAAAGAAACCTAACCTAACAATCCAGTTTAAACAGATGTGGACTTCTTAAATTATAGCATCAAACTTATACTACAAACTGAAATTACGTTTTGAGACCCACATTTTAAAAATACTCTCTCAAGTCTCTGCTCCAGGAAAGCAAAACCCCGTCTACTACCACTTACCACTTACCCACTCATGGAATGGAAGAACAGAAAACAGGAGGTTGTTTTTTCCTGTCTTATTTTTTTTCCACCTGTATTTTCCTTCATTAGGATTTTCTCAGAAGATAAAGAGTTGTGAGCCATTTTTGCCTTAAAACACATTAATAATTTACCTCCGTCCCTGGGACATCCGCACAGGATATAGCCATTAGTTAAAGGGTCAGTAAAACTGCATCCACAGGAGAGGGGGGGCCCAGTGCCTCATTCCCTGCAGCATGTGTGAGTCACCAGTAAACAGATGTCAAAGGAAAGGAGTCGGCAGCAACTTTCCTAACCGCAGGACCAGAACGTGAGTTTTTCTTGTCTGTCGTCATGGGAAGTTATTCTAGCTGGGCGGCAGAGCCGCAATCTATGGTTTAGATGGCAGTGGGTGATAAATCAGAACAGCATCTGGAGTATTTTGGTATGTTTCTTCATCAGAATTCCAATTCTGTTGTGAACCAGCCGTTTATTCCTGAGGTTCCTACTGTGATAAAATCAGTAATTGTTTTGTTTAGAAGAATGTGTATTTGACCAGGGGAAAAATGGTGGCGGTGTCTTTGTCAGTGGTGGGGTTGGGGGGACTCTGGGCTGGAACTGGGCTCTGTCACCTTCTCTTCTGTCACAGAAGTTTAACAGGCCCTTGTGTGAGATTATTTACCTGCATAAATAACTGACTGGGCTTCCCTGGTGGCTCAGCTGGTAAAGAATCCGCCTGCAGTGCGGGAGGCCTGGGTTCAATCCCTTGGTTGGGAAGATCCCCTGAAGAAGAGATAGGCTACCCACTCCAGTAACCCGCCCTGGAGAATTCCATGGACTAGTCCATGGGGTTGTAAAAAGTTGGACATGGCTGAGCAACTTTCACTAGCTCTAGGGGGACCGCTAAAAAGTGAAATGATAGTGTTTCCAAATCACAAGTGAGTTTGGATTGCTGAGAAAGTAGATATAATTGCCTATTTTACATTAAAATATTCAGCCATATAAACATGTAAATGTTTAAAGAGAGAATTTTTTAGAAAATATGTTTTTTAAATTTCATAGAAAAATATATGGGCCAAAGAGCAAAAGAAAAGGGAAATATTCCAAGTTGTTAACTTACTCAACAAAGATTTGAGTTGCCTCTTTTTGTACAAGAGTCTGTTGTAAATGCTGGCATCTGGTGATGAACCAAAAAAAGAAAGGTTCCTGCCTTCATGGAGCTCGTACATCGGTTGTGGGGAAAAGGCATACGATTCTAGTTTTTTGTTTGTTTGTTTTATTGAAGTGTAGCTGGTTTACAGTGTTATGTTAGTTTTAGGTGTAGACTTGTATATGTTATTAGAAGGTGCTGACTGTCATTTGCAGAGCTGTTCAGTATGTGCTTCTTGTTCATCTGTTTTGGATAGCAGTTTGTATCTCATTCCTACGCTCATAATTTCTCTCTGCCCCCTCCCTCTCCCTTTTGGTAACCACAAGTTTGTTTTCTGTATCTGTGAGTCTGATTCTGGTTTTTTTCCTTAATTGAAGTGTAGTTGATATACGATATTATATTTCAAGGGCACAACATAGTGATTCACAATTTTTAAAGGTTATACTCCGTTTATAGTTATTGTGAAAATATAGGCTGTATTCCTTGTGCTATCCAGGATATCCTGTAGCACGTTGCTTTTATACATAGTAGTTTATATCTCTTGATCCCCTCCCACCTATTTTGCCCCTCGCCCCTTCCCTGTCTCCAGTGATATCCACTAGTTTGTTCGCTGTATCCGAGTCTCTTTCTTTTTTGTCATATTCACTAGTTTGTTTTATTGTTTAGATCCCACATATCCATATAGTATTTGTCTTTGTCTAATGATCCAACCAGTCCATTCTGAAGGAGATCAGCCCTGGGATTTCTTTGGAAGGAATGATGCTAAAGCTGAAGCTCCACTACTTCGGCCACCTCATGGGAAGAGTTGACTCATTGGAAAAGACCCTGATGCTGGGAGGGATTGGGGGCAGGAGGAGAAGGGGACGACCGAGGATGAGATGGCTGGATGGCATCACTGATTCGATGGACGTGAGTCTGAGTGAACTCTGGGAGTTGGTGATGGACAGGGAGGCCTGGCGTGCCGCGATTCATGGGGTCGCAAAGAGTCGGACACGACTGAGCAACTGAACTGAACTTATTTCACTTAGCTTAATACCCTCCAAGTTCATCCACATTGCTGCAAATGTCAAGATTTAGTTATTTTTTATGGCTGAGTAGTATTCCATTGTGTGTGTGTGTACCACATCTTCTTTATTCATTTACCTGTTGGTAGATACTTAGGTTCCTTGATTGTTGTAAGTAATGGATACTGGGATGCATATAGTCTTTCAAATCTGCATTCACGTTCTTTGGATATATAGCCAGGAGTAGAATTACTGGGTCATATGGTAGTTCTATTTTTAGTGTTTTCAGAAGCCTCCATACTGTTTATACAGTGGCTACACTAATTTACATTCCCACCAGCAGTGTGTAGGGTTCCCTTATCTCCTCATCCTTACCAATATTTGTTATCTGTGGTCTTTTTGATGGTAGTCATTCATCATGGTGGTTTTGATTTGCATTTCTCTGATGATTAGTGATATTGAGCATTTTCTCATATGCCTGTGGGCCATCTGGATGTCTTCTTTGGAAAAATGTCTTTTCAAATTTTCTGCCCATTTTAAAATTGAGTTGGTTTTTTTTTATACTAACTTGTATGAGCTGTTTATATATTTTAGATATTAATCTCTTATAGGCCTTAACATTGCAAATATTTTTTCCCATGTATTAGGTTGTCTTTTCCCTTTGCTGATGGTATCCTGTGCTGTACAAAATCTTTTAAGTTTAATTAGGTCCCAGTTATTTATTTTTCCTTATTTCCTTTGCCTTAGGAGACAGATTTTTTTAAAAAAAATGTTGCTATGATTTGTGTCAGTGTTCTGCCTGTGTTTTCTTCTAGGAGTTTTATGGGTTTGGGACTTATATTTAGGTGTTTAATCCATTTTGAGTTTATTTTTGTGTATGGTATTTAGAAAATACTATAATTTCATTTTTATATATAGCTGTCTAGTTTTCCCAGTGCCACTTATTGGAGAGGCTGTCTTTTTTCCATTGTATATTCTTGCCTCCTTTGCCATAGATTAAGTATAAGTATATGGATTTATTTCTGAGCTCTCTGTTCTGTTGCATTGATCTTTGTGTCTGTTTTTGTGCCCATACTATACTGTTTTGATTACTGTAGCTTTGTAGTATAATCTGAAGTCAGGGAGTATGAAACCTCCAGCTCTGTTATTTCTCAAGCTCATTTCAGCTATTCAGGGTCATTTGAGTTTTCATAGAAATTTTAATGGTATTTGGTCTATTTTTGTGGGAAATGTTCTGTGGAGCTGGGTTCAAGTCTCTGGCTGCAGGGCCCTGAGGGTCCTGGGGGTCCTGGGTCTAGTGCCTTGCACTGGTTTGTGGGGTCCAGTCCTGGACCCTCTCATTGGGATGGCTAAGGGCTTAGGGTGTATTAAGGCAGGCTGCCTCCTGGTGAGTTGGGGCCCTGTCTTCACCCAGTTAGTTGTTTGGCCTGAGAGATACTGGTTCTGGTGCCTACGTACTGGGTGGAAGTAGCACTGGGTCCTGAGGCTACTAAGCTAAAGGGAGGATTCCAAAATGCCACTTGTCAGCACCAGTGCCCGAGTGATAGAATGAGCTCGCTAAATGGCTACCATCGGTGTCTGTATCCCAGGGTGAGCTCCAGTTGCCCCTTGCTTTTCCAGGAGACACTCCAAGATCAGCAAGTAGTTCTAACACAATCTCCTTTCGTATGGCTGCCTCTGCCATGAGAGATTTTGTGTGCATTCTTTAATAGTGGCGTCTTTATTTTCTCACAACCGTCTGAGTCTCCTCAAAGTAAGTCCTGCTGGCCTTCAGAGCCAAACATTCTGGGGGCTTGCCCTCCTGATGCAGGACCCCCGGGCTGGGGAGCCTGCTGTGGGGCTCAGGCCCTTTTCCTCCTTGGGGAGAAGTTCTGCAGTGGTAATTATTCATTCTCCCTTTTGTGGATCACCCACCCAGGGTTATGGGTCCTGACTATACTACGTCAGTTCCCTTCCGGCCCATCTTGTTGCGATTCCTTCTTTATATCTTTGGTTGTGGAAGAGCTTTTCTTATAGATTCCAGTCTTTTTTTTTGTTGATAGTTGTTCTGTAATTGTTCTGTTTTGTAATTTCGGTGTTCCCATGAGAGGAGGTAAACTCAGGCTCTTTCTACTCTACCATCTTACAATCAAGTCCTCTGTTCATTTTTCTTCACTCTTTGTTGTTTGGATTGTAGAATCTCTATTGATATAACTTCATGTTTACAGAGTCTTTTTTTCTGCCCTTTGAAATCTACTGCTGAGGGTCTCTAGTGAACTTGCTGTATCGCTCTTGTACTTCTCAACGCCAGAATTAATTTTTTAAAAAATTTCTCTGTATTGATATTCTCTATTTGATGAGACATTGTCATCATACTTTGCCTTGCTTCTTTAATCACGATTTCTACAACGTCTTTGACCATATTTATAATGCCACTCTGAAGTTTACGTCTGTTAAATCTAATATCCAAGTCCGGTCATGGTTTCTGTTGTCTGCTTTTTCTTCCTGTTTGGGTCATATTTATTTTTCTGTTTGCATATGCATAATTTCTTGTTGGTAACTGGTATTTAGGATCAGTGAAAGTGTTAGTTGCTCAGTTGTGTTCTACTCTCTGCTACCGCACGGACTGTACCTGCCAGGCGCCTCTGTCCATGGAATTCTCCAGGCAAGAATACTGTAGTGGGTAGCCATTCTCTTCTCCAGGGGATCTTCCTGACCCAGGGATCGAGCTCAGTCTCCTGCATTTCAGGTGGATTCTTTACTGTCTAAACCACCAGGGAAGCCCATTTAAGATAACATATTGTAGCAACTCTGGTTACTGGTCCCCCTTCCCTCGGAGCTTGTCATTGTCACTCACTTGCTTATTTGTTCAGTGATTGGCAAGTATGGTAGTGGAGTCTGTTTCTTGTAACTCCACAGTATGAAGCCTTTCTTGAAGCTTTCCCAGGAGTGTGGCCTTGGATACACTTCACAGTCACCCTGGGGTGATCATGGTTTTAGCAGGCTCTCTTTTCCTAATCTTTCCAGTAAGCTGTCTCCATTTTTGGTATAATATCCAGCTATGATCCTTCATTAATAACTGATTGTTGTCTCTGTTTTCAAGGTGCTCTGGGGGGAAAAAAATGGCTCCACAGAACAATCCAAGTAAATCTGGGCCCCTTTGCAGGGGAGTTTTTGAGGCTAGTCTTGAGATCTGTTCTGAGCCTAGGAGGGCTTCTCTGAGCCATCTGTTTCCTTAATTCTCTGTGGCAAAGAAGCTGGCCTGCAGTTTAGCTTGTTGCTGCAATGCAGCTACTTGCCTCCCTTTGCTTGCCTACTACCAAAGGCTCTTTTGGTTTTGAGAGCATCCTCAGCCTTGTACTCTCTCAGTTCCAAATAAAGTCAGTTCATCTGGGAAGAGCTTTGGCGTGTTTTGTTCTTACATCCTGCCTCTTCTCCTGGGCAAACTCTCTTAAGTTACAGATCTGGACCTGGGAGAGGGGACGGTGACCAGTTTCTCTTAGAACGGCATCCTTGATTTATGGCTAGTGTTGGGTGGGACACTACAGCCCCTGGCCTTCTCAGCTTACATATTCTGGAAGGGAACCTCTTATGAACAAACTGGGGCACGGGCCTTTGGGTCACCAGTTGTCCTAGCAACCTGACATAAATCATCTGCTCTCTGAGTGGGAGCTGGGTGGAAAAAGGGCACCTCCAGTCTCTCAGCTCTGATTTGTCAGGAATTTAACCTCTGCGACACATAGTTGGGTAAGATGAGAAGTACAGGCGGCTTGCCCCTGTTGGGGTGTATCATAGCCCTTAAGTGAAAAAGAGCCCTGTATTCTTGATGTGCCGGCCTGGAGCAGAGTCTCCATGTTACTGAGCTGAAAGGGTGAGGGATGGAGTAGCTGAAACGCCACGTGGTTGAAATGCCACAGACTTTCACTGTTCTTGCCGTCAGTAGGTTTTCTTGAATAACGGTTTCTTCATTTGCTGTAATCCCGTAAGACAATTTTAGATACTTTAAAATAATAATTTATTCCAGTTATGCTTGTTTTGCTGGGACTGGCCCATGGAGCTCCTCACACAGCCATTCCGGAAGTTGGAAACACCATTTTTGCTCAGAAGAACAACTACTGACAAACTGATTATACTTGAGCACTTGGTAGTCATTTTCTCACAAAATGAATGAAGTTTGTCACTTCTTTTTCTTAATATTTTTAAATTTTTTACTTATTTATTAGGTTGGTACAAAAGTAATTGTGGTTTCTGAATTGTGAATTTCAAATCATCATACTGGGCTCAAACACATCTTTATTAATCAAAATAGGAATCATTACAATCAACACATTTTTGCCAATGAGAAATAAGTTTATTCTTGAAGCGTAAAAATCCATGCTTCAGGATTTGACAAACTCTTGGAAAGCAATTTCTGCCTCCTGCTGGTTGTAGAAGTGTTTTCCCTGCAAAAAGTTGTCGAAATGCTTGAAGAAGTGTCATTGGTTGGCAAGAGGTCAGGTGAGTATGGCTGATGAGGCAAAACTTTGTAGCCCAGTTCGTTCTACTTTGGAATCGCTGGTTGTGCGACGTGCAGTTGGGCGTTGTTGTGGAGAAGAATTGGGCCCTCTCTGTTGACCAATGCTGGCCGCAGGCCTCGTGGTTTTCAGTGCACGTCACTGATTTACTCAGCACGCTTCTCAGATGTAATGGTTTCACTGGGATTCAGAAAGCTGCAGTGGATCAGACCTGCAGCCGACCACCAAACAGTGTTCATTGGAAGGACTGATGCTGAAGCTGAAACTCCAGTACTTTGGCCACCTGATGTGAAGAGCTGACTCATTTGAAAAGACCCTGATGCTGGGAGGGATTGGGGGCAGGAGGAGAAGGGGATGACAGTGGATGAGATGGTTGGATGGCATCACCAACTCAGTGGACATGAGTTTGTGTAAACTCCAGGAGTTGGTGATGGACAGGGAGGCCTGGCGTGCTGCAGTTCATGGGGTGTCAAAGAATTGGACATGACTGAGCAGCTGAACTGAACTGAATATTTATGTATTTCTGGCTGTACTGGGTCTTTGGTGATGCATACAGGCTTTCTCCAGTTGTGGTGTGCATGCTTCTCACTTCAGTGGCTTCTCTTGTGGAGCATGGCGCCTAGGGTGCGTGGGATTCAGTAGTTGGGATGCACAGGCCTAGTTGCCCCCTGGCATGTGGGATCTTCCTGGACCAGGGATTGTACCCATGTCCTCTGCACTGGCAGGTGAGTTCTTAACCACTGGACCATCAGGGAAGTCCCATGTCTGTCCTTCTGAAAAGATCATTGACATGTTTATTGTCACAGATTGAGTTTTCAAGAAAAATTAGAATTTTAGAAATAAGTCATCACCATTGAAAAATCTGATAGCTTCCCAATACTTGAAGACTTTTCTAATGAAATCAGTTGTGGTATTCATGGATAAGACTTTTTCCTGGTACTAGATAATGAAATGTGTCAACATTTGGACACATCTTTTCAACTCAGCAGAACAATGTCTTCAAGATGACAAACACACGTTATTACAAAACTTTATGTAGTAAAAGACATACTTAAAGTATGTAGTAACCCAAACAGTTTCAATGTAATAGAATATGAAAAGTTTACTGATATGATTTCCACTTCTTGTCACAGTTATCCTTAAGAAACTACCACCTGTTGTCTTTTGGTATGGTGTTAAAAAAGAATATTGACAGTTCCTTGGAAATACAACTATGATACTTCTCCATTTTCCAGTTTTGTGTCTGTGTGAGGCTAAATTTTCTTCATGTTCTTCAACCAAAATAATATACCCAGCAGATTGAATGCAGAAGCAGATATCAAAGTCCAACTGTCTTTTTATACACCAGACATTAAAGAATTTTCAAAAGTGCAGAACAGTGCCACTCTTGTTACTAAACTTTCTTATTTTGAAAAATGCATTTTTTTAAAGTAAAACATTTGTAATATGCATGGTTTTATNTGAAAAATGCATTTTTTTTAAAGTAAAACATTTGTAATATGCATGGTTTTATCATGATAATTTTTAATGAATTTAAAAATGTTTTTAAAATGTCTCAGCTTTAATTTACAGTATCATAAATATTAATAAATATTTTTAATACAAAACATGGTCCACTGGAGAATGGCAGACCACTTCAATATTCTTGCCTTGAGAACCCCTTGAACAGTATGAAAAGGCAAAAAAGATACAACACCAGAAGATGAGCCCCCTGTGTCAGTAGTAATATGCTACTGGGGAAGAGAGGAGAAATATCTGCTCCAGAAAGAATGAAGAGGCTGGACCAAAGCAGAAATGGCACCTAGTTGTGAATGGGTCCAGTGGTGAAAGTAAAGTCTGATGTTGTAAAGAATATTTCCCAGGAACCTGAAAAACTAGGTTCATGACTCAAGGTAAATTGGATGTGATCAAGCAGGAGGTGGCAAGTGGGAACATGGACATTTTAGAAATCAATGAACTAAAATGGACAAGAATGGGCAAATTTAATTCAGATGACTATTATATCTACTACTTTGGGGAAAGATCCCTGACAAGAAATGAAGTAGCCCTCATAGTCAACAAGAGTCTAAAATGGCAGTACTTGGGTGCAAGCTCAAAAATAACAGAATGATCTTGATTTGCTTCCAAGGCAAACCATTCAACATCACAGTAATTCAAGTCTATGCCCCAACCACTGATGCCAAAGAAACAGATGTTGAACAGTTCTCTGAAGATCTCCAAGACCTTCTAGAACTAACACCAAAAAAAGATGTCCTTTTCATCATAGGGGATTAGAATGCAAAAGTAGAAAGTTAAGAGATACTTGGAGTAACAGGCAAATTTGGGAGTACAGAGTGAAGCAGGGCAAAGGCTAACAGAGTTTTGTCAAGAGAACACACTGGTCATTAATAAATACACCCCACATAAACAAAAAGTCTCCATTTTTAAAAATATTGTAAGGAGTCATGAGGACAAAAAGTTTGAAAACCATGTATCTAATGTTAACTTATATATAATTTTCATTAAATCTGTGTTTTCATATATGTGTGTGTGTGTATTTGTACATATGGTGTGATACATATATATTCATAATATATATGCACAAATACATATATTTATGAAAGCTTGCACTGAACAAAGATGTATTCTTTACAAGGACACATGGGACAATAACACTTATAGATTATTACAAAATTTCTTAACAAATTTAAATTATATTCCCAGGCCACATTTCTATCCACAGGCAAATTAAATCAGAAATGAATAATAAACCATCCTGTCACCACTGCCACCGCTACCATGCTTTGTTTGTTTGGAAACTATGGAATACATATTCTTAAATAATTCATGGCTGTAAAATAATCTCATAATGTTAAAATTTAAAATGGAACAGTTCTGGTTGTCTATTGCCACAAAACAAACCACACTGAAACTTGGTGGCCTAAAAATATAACATTTATTTTGTTGACCGGTCTGTAGTTTGGCTTGGACTCTGTAGAGTCAACATGTCTCTGCCCCTGTGTCCACGGGTCATCAGCTGGCATATCTCCCAGGCTGGGACTGGAATCATCTGAAGGCCTGCTCTTGTGTCTGGCATTGGATAGGCACTGTCAGCAGCTGGAACACTGGTGCACAGCCTCTTCACATAGCTTGGGCTTCCCCAGTAGATGGTGGCTGATTCTCACAATGGCCATCTCAGTAGAGCTTTGCAGTAACTGCACACCTGTATAACCTAGCTTTAGGAGGCACTCACCATGACTTCTTTCCACATAAGTTCAGTCAGTGAGGCTAAAGGAAGCAGGAAATTAGACACCATCTTTTGATAGGAGGATTATCAGAGAACCTCTGGGCTTGTTTTAAAACCACTGTAGAACCGAAGTAATAAAATTATATAGCTTAACCTAAGCAGCACTTTGGTACCTTAACTAGAAGCACATTTTTAGCTGTAAGAACAAAATTTGAAAGCAAAAAGCACTGAAAACAAATGTGTTAAATGTTCAATTAAAGAAGCTTGTAAAAATAACAGATTAAGCCTGAAGAAAGCAGAAGGAGGGAAATGCTAGATATAAGAGTAGAAGTTAATGAAATAGGAAATAGTGCAGTTAAAAAAGATCAACAGAATCAAAAGATGTTCTTAGAAAATACTAATAAAATAGTCCAACTGGCTAAAGGAAAATAACAAATAAGTGCCAACAGCAGGAGCAACAGCTAACATTAGGTGAGCCCTGGATGTATTAGTTATTATCACATTTGTTGCCAAGGACTGATCTAAGCGTTTTACATACAGTAACCAGTTTAATTTTCACAACAGTCATGTGCGATTGGTACTTTAGATAAGGCTAATTTACAGATGATGAAACCAAAGCATTATAGAGGTTGAATAATTTGCCCATGGGACACATAGCCAATGAGTGCCTTACTGCTTTTCATCTTTGCTGTGTCTGTGATTATGGACCTCTTTTGATTCCTAATAGTGCTTTTTGTCTTCTCTCATTTTCTCCTGAGGTTTGTCTACTCAGTTGGTCTTTAAGAACTGTCTCTTGACTTTGTGGATATGTGTGTTTTTCACACATCTTTGCTCCTACAGTTCTATTTTCTTTAGATTTATTATTTTTCTTATTTATGTATTTGACTGTGTCAGGTCTTAGCTGTGGCATGCACCGTCTTTAGTAGCGGCATGGGAACTCTTAGCATGTGGGATCTAGTTTCCCGACCAGTAATCGAACTTGGGCCCCCTGCATTGGAAGTGCTGAGTCTTAGCCATGGACCACCAGGGAAGTCCCTGTTTTTCTAATTTATAAGCTCATTACTTTTCAGCCTTTCTTCTTTTCTAATATAATCATTTAGGGCTATAAATATCTCTCATAGGGCCACCTGTACAATTCTGCAAGTTTCTATATATAACATTTTATTATCACTTGGATCTTAATGTTTTGAACAATTTTATTATAATCCTTTCTTTCTATCACATATTATTTTTAAGTGAGGTTTTGGGGTTCCAGACCTCTGGGTTGTTTTGTTGTTACTGGCTTCTAATTGAATTGTACTGTGGTCAGAGAACCTTACCTGTATGGATTCTTAAAATTTTTTGAGACTTGTTTCATAGCCTAGTATATTATCACAATGGGCTTCCCTGGTAGCTCAGACAGTAAAGAATCTGCCTGCAATGCAGGAGACCTGCGTTCGATCCTTGGGTTGGGAAGATCCCCTGGAGAAGAGAATGGCAATGCACACCAGTATTCTTGTCTGGAGAATTCCATGGACAGAGGAGCCTGGCGGGCTACAGTTATCACTAATGTTTTATGTGTGCATTAGAAGAATATACATCTTTCAGTTGTTGGGTGTAAAGCTCTCTATATAGTCATTGGTGATGATTTAGTCACAAAGTTGTGTCTGACTCTTGAGACCCCATGGACTGTTTAGCCTGCCAGGCTCCTCTGTCCATGGGATTCTCCAGGTGAGAATACTAGAGTGAGTTTCCATTTCCTTCTCCAGAGGATCTTCTTGACCCAGGAATCAAACCCAGGTCTCCTGCATTGCAGTAGATTCTTTACTGACTTAGCTATATGTAGATGGCACCCCACTCCAGTACTCTTGCCTGGAAAATCCCATGGACAGAGGAGCCTGGTAGGCTGCAGTCCATGGGGTCGCGAAGAGTTGGACATGACTGAGCGACTTCACTTTCACTTCTCACTTTCCTGCATTGGAGAAGGAAATGGCAACCCACTCCAGTGTTCTTGCCTGGAGAATCCCAGGGACGGGGGAGCCTGATGGGCTGCCATCTATGGGGTTGCACAGAGTCGGACACGACTGAAATGACTTAGCAGCAGCAGTCATTAAATTGAGCTTATTATTTTATTGAAATATTCTCTACTTAACTTTTGTATCTGCCTAGTTATCAGCCAGGTTGTAAGTTTGTACCTTTCTCCCTGTAGTTCTATCAATTTTGCTGTCTACGTTTTGATACTATTTTACTGGTGCACTCAAGTTAAAATTGTTATATTCATGATTTAAAATCTTTAATATTTTGTATAGCTTTTTCTTTCCATAAAAATTAGTTACTCGATTTCTCTATTACTTTACTGGGAGGTCTTTCTCCACATTTTCCCTACAGCCTTTCCATATCCATGTTTTAGAAATGTCTCTTATAAAGAGCATGAAGCTGGATTTTATTCGCTATTATTTGTGTAACTGTTGCACTTTTAACTCAAAGGTTTTCTTAGCTTAGCTCCTTTATTGTAAAATATCTTTTATATAGAAGGGAATATGAATAACTGCATGGTTTAAAGAGTAATAATACAAAACAGATGGGTAACTGTGATGCAGTGTAGGAAACCAGCATTGTCAATCCCTCGTATGCCCTTCCCAATACATTCTTCTCTCTTCCTAAATGTAACCTCTCTCCTCACTTAAAAAAAAAAAAAAATTGCTTATTTGGCTTCATCAGGTCTTGGTTGTGAGATCCAGGTTCTTCACTGCACCATATGGCATCTTTTGTTGCGGTGTGTGGACTCTCTAGTTGCGCTGGGCGTGCAGGCTCAGCAGTTGTGGCATGTGGGTTCCAGAACACACGGGCTTCAGTAGTTGCAGAATGTGGGCTTAGCTGCTCTATGATATGTGGGATCCTAGTTCCCTGACCAGGGATCAAACCCATGTACCCTGCACTGCAAGCGGGATCCTTAACCACTGGGGAAGTCCCACTCTCCTCACTTTTGTGATAATCTTCCCCTTGCTTTTCTTTATAATTTCATCTTTCACACTAATTTTAAAATTTGTTTTCTAATAAAAGCACTGTGTTGGTTTAGTCGCTAAGTCATGTCCCAATCTTGGGACCCCATTGACTGTAGCCTCCTAGGCGCCTCTGTCCATGAGATTCTCCAGGCTAGAATACTGGAGTGAGTTGCCATTTCCTTCTCCAGGGGGTCTTCCCAACCCAGGAATCTAACCCAGGTCTCCTGCATTGCAGGCAGATTCCTTACCAACTGAGCTACAAGGGAAGCCAATAAAAGCACTAAAGACTTTAAATTATCCTTTCAGTAGTCCTTTAGTTAAAACCTGTGAATTCCAAATGTAGTCTTTCTATCCTTTTTTGAAACTAAATATGTTTTGTGTTCCATTAAATACACTTTGTATTCTCTGTAGTCACCCTTGTGACAGTATGTTCTAAATATTCCAAATTTATGCATTTTAAAAGTATCTTAAATTGTTTTTGTCTATTTTAATTGTTTCATAGGTCAGAAAATACCATCTAGCTGATAACAGTCATTAGCTATTCATTGAGACTATTTTTGTAGCCAATATGTAGTCAATTTTTTCCCCACATGTTTGAAAACCAACTGTACATTCTACCTATAGGGTACAGAATTTTATGGGCTTCCCTTGTGGCTCAGGTGGTAAAGAATCCACCCACAATGAGGGAGACCCGAGTTCATTCCCTGGGCTGGGAAGCTTCCCTGGAGAAGGGAAAAGCTACCCACTCCAGTATTCTGGCCTAGAGAATTCCCTGGACTATATAGTCTGTGGGGTAGCAAAGAGTCACAACTAAGCGACTTTCACTTTCATTTTTCACAGAATTTTATAGAAATCTGTATGCAGGTCACGAAGCAACAGTTAGAATTGGACACGGAACAATGACTGGTTCCAAACTGGGAAAGGAGTATGTCAAGGCTGTATATTGTCACCCTGATTATTTAACTTATATGCAGAGTACATCATGCAAAATGCTGGACTGGATGAAGCACAAGCTGGAATCAAGATTACCAGGATAAATATCAATAACCTCAGATACACAGATGACACCACCCTTATGGAAAAAAGTGAAGAGAAACTGAAGAGCCTCTTGATGAAAGTGAAAGAGGAGAGTGAAAAGCCTGGCTTAAAACTCAACATTCAAGAAACGAAGATCATGGCATCCTGTCCCATCACTTCTTGGCAAATAGGTGGGGAAACAAGGGAAACAGTGACAAACTTTATTTTCTTGGGTCCAAAATCACTGCAGCCATGAAATGAAAAGACACTTGCTCCTTGAAAGAAAAGCTATGACCAACCTAGACAGCATATTAAAAAGCAGAGACATTACTTTGCCAACAAAGGTCCATCTAGTTAAAGCTACGGTTTTTCCAGTGGTCATGTATGGATGTGAGAGTTGGGCTATATAGAAAGCTGAAGAATTGATGCTTTTGAACTGTGGTGTTGGAGAAGACTCTTGAGAGTCCCTTGGACTACAAGGAGATCCAACCAGTCCATCCTAAAGGAGATCAGTCCTGAATATTCATTGGAAGGACTGAGGCTGAAACTCCAATACTTTGTCCACCTGATGTGAGGAACTGACTCACTGGAAAAGACCCTGATGCTGGAAAAGATTGAAGGTGGGAGAAGAAGGGGACAACAGAGGATGAGATGGTTGGATGGCATCACCAACTCAGTGGACATGAGTTTGAGCAAGCTCTGGGAGATGGTGAATGACAGGGAAGCCTGGCGTGCTGCAGTCCATGGGGTCACAAAGAGTCGGACACGACTGAGCGACTGTGTATCTTGTTAATTCTGTTACTTTCTTATCTTTATCATCGTTACAATGTTTTTGACTTCCCAATAAACAGTTCTCACTGTGATTATAGATTTCAGTATCTTCTTACAGTATACTCATTTCTACTTTGTATATTTAGGGTTGTAGTGTTCATGGGTATGCATATCCCAGTTGTTAAGTTCCTGGCAGATTTCCTAAAGAACTGTTTTATTTTTGTTTTTTTTTTACTTATGCATTTTTTTTTAATTTTTATTTTTACTTTATTTTACTTTACAATACTGTTTTGGTTTTGCCATACATTGACATGGATCCACCATGGGTGTACATGAGTTCCCAATCATGAACCCCCCTCCCGCCTCCCACCCCATATCATCTCTCTAGATCATCCCTGTGCACCAGCCCCAAGCATCCTGTATCCTGTATTGAACATAGACTGGCGATTCGTTTCTTACATGATAGTATACATGTTTCAATGCCATTCTCCCAAATCATCCCACCCTCTCCCTCTCCCTCAGAGTCCAAAAGTCCGTTCTACACATCTGTGTCTCTTTTGCTGTCTCGCATACAGGGTCATCATT
>SJYQ01096186.1:35959-239609 GCA_006410935.1 Redunca redunca | reverse complement strand
AAAAGCTTCTGCACAACAAAGGAAACTATAAGCAAGGTGAAAAGACAGCCTTCTGAATGGGAGAAAATAATAGCAAATGAAGCACCTGACAAACAACTAATCTCAAAAATATACAAGCAACTTATACAGCTCAATTCCAGAAAAATAAACAACCCAATCAAAAAATGGGCCAAAGAACTAAATAGACATTTCTCCAAAGAAGACATACAGATGGCTGACAAACACATGAAAAGATGCTCAACATCACTCATTATCAGAGAAATGCAAATCAAGACCACAATGAGGTACCATTTCACACCAGTCAGAATGGCTGCGATCCAAAAGTCTGCAAGAACTGTTTTTTTTTTTTATCAGTATGTTCAGGCCTTCCTCATCTTCAGTGCTTTTATTAAAAAAGTTGTAGTTGCTATACAATACTACATATGTTATAGACTTCCCTGGTGGCTCAGATGGTAAAGAATCCACCTGCAATGCAGGAGACCTGGGTTTCATCCCTGGGTTGGGAAGATCCCCTGGAGGAGGGCATGGCAACCCACTCCAGTATTCTGGCCTGGAGAATCCCCATGGACAGAAGAGCCTAACAGGCTACAGTCCATGGGGTTGCAAAGAGCTGGACATGACTGACCGACTAAGCACAACACCCACAGCATAGGTGTATAATATAGTGATTCACAGTTTTAAAGGTTATAATCAATTTATAGTTATTATAAATTATCGGCTAGATTCCCCATGTTGTACAATATAGCCTTATAGCTTACTTTATACCTAATAGTTTGTCCCTCTACTCCCCTACCCTTATGCTGACCTTATGCTTTTTACCTTGAGGTCTGTTTTACCCTTCTTTTGTTCATTGTCTTCGTCAGGGTTCTCCAGAGATATAGAACCAACAGTATGTGTATAGAGAGAGGTTTATTTTAAGTAATTGGCTTATGCAGTTTTGGAGATGTGGTGAGTCCAGTATGCAAGGAGGCTGGAGACCCAGGGAAGTTGCATTTTGAGTCCAAAGGCAGTCTGCTGGCAGAATTCCCTCTTCTTCTGGGGAACTCAGCCTTTTTCTTCTAAGGACTTCAGCTGGGGAGATGTGTCCTACCTCCATTCTGGAAGGTAATCTGCTTTACTCACAGTCGACTAGTTTAAATATAAACCTCATCTAAAGAATGCCTTCGCAAAAACATCGAGAGTAGTGTTTGACAAAATATCTGGGTCTCTGTGGCCTAGCCAGGTGCAAACATAATGTTGGCCATCCCACTTGTCATTTCATTTTTCCTTTTACTCTCAGCCTTATTCTGCTTTCTATGCTCTTAGGTGAGTTTCATGTAAATAATTTAAAGTTAAATTTTGTTGTTAATTTTATCTGATCTGACAATATCTGTCTTGTCCATTTATTCTATTTGCATTTATTGCAATCATGTTTGGAGTTAATTTTTTTCTACCATTTTATTGAGTTGGCCAAAAAGTTCATATAAGATCTTACAGAAATACCTGAATGAACTTTTTAGCCAACCTAGTATTTTGTGTTTTTCTGATTCTTTCCCCCTCCCTTTTTTCCTAGCTTCTATTAAATTGAAAAGTAAGTGTGTGTGACACACACACCTTTTTATTCTGCTAGTTTGAAAGATAAATACATTGTTTGTTTTATTTAGTAATTATCTTTAAAAAGTTAGCAGGTGTAATTGATTTAATGAAATCTAAATGCAGTGCTCCTCAAAGCATGAACTACAGATTGGTGCCAATCCAAGAATTTTTTTATACAGTGAGAGTTAGTTCACGATGAGATTAATATAAAGTTGAGTTTCCTCAGCACACGAGGATGGAAAGTGGGACCTTGGCCTAGTATGACAAAGGAGGTGTAAACTCAAGCCTTTGGGTACCAAGATGAGCATGTCTGAAGCACCTGCCACAGCTTCAGGTTCTAATTCCTTCCTTGTGTTTTCCCACTGGGAATTTCCCTTATTTCTTTGCTAGTTCTGCTATTTAGTTAAGAAAATGTGGATTATATTACCAGCACATCTAGGCTGTTACAGTGTGAGAATTTTCAGCCTAGGCTTTCACGTTAGAAATGGAAGTCTCTGGAGGCACCTTTATCATCAGGAAAAATATTAATATATTTGAAAGAAACAAAGGAACCCACCTTTACCCGCCTTTATAGAGGGCTGGTGTTTCCCTCCCCAAGGTGGAAATCTTCCCTCTCTGGGCCCAACCCTGTGGTTTTGATGTCCCAGCCTGTGTACCCCTCTCCATATTAGAGAATGCTGGACTTCCCAGGGGGCTCTAGTGGTAAAGAATCCACCTGCCAGTGCGGGAGATGTAAGAGACACAGGTTCAGTCTCTGGGCCGGGAAGATCCCCTGGAGGAGGGCATGGCAACCCACTCCCGTATTCCTGCCTGGACAGGGCCATGGACAGAGGAGCCCGGCGGGCTACAGTCCATGGGTCACAGATTTAAACACAACTGAGCACGCACACATCACCTCGTAACTCTTGGCAGGAAGCTGCCAAGACTGCCCTGAGTGGTGATAGCTTATACTTCTGTTCTGGCATCCCTTGCAGCTGGGCTGCAGGCAGGGGTTTCAGCTCTACCTCTCAGATTGCCTCATGGCACACAGTGACATGGGGGCTAGTGACATGAGAAGCAAGGGGTGGCGCATGTGCTCTCAGTGGAGTAGTGACGGGCTCCCAGTTGGTGGGACTGACTCCCTGACTCTGCCGACCAGAAGCAGGGCCGCTGCCAGTTGTGGCTGTGGGCTAGCGACCTTCCCAGGCAGCGGTGGCCCTGGTGCAGGCTGGGGTGCCTTGTAGCATTGGTGGTAATTGGCACGGACTTTGTCCCTGAAAGCTTAGCCTCATGGCTTTCAACTCCCCGCAAGACTGAGTTCCTAGTATCTTTCTCTGCTCATGTCAGTCAGGGTTGATCTTGGCGGCTTGCTGCTGAACACTAAGAATCCAAGCGTCACATTTGTCCATGTTAAAAGTTCTTGTTTCTACTGAGCAAGCAAGTCCATGTTCTCTCTTTCTCTTTTTTAAAGATATTTATTTATGTGTTTGGCTACACCTGATCTTAGCTGTGACATGTGGAATCTTCCATCTTCATTGTGGGGTCTTTAGTTGCAGCATGCGAACTCTTAGTTAAGGCATGTAGGACCTAGTTCCTGGACCAGGGATCGAACCTGGGCCCCCTGCATTGGGAGCACAGTGTCTTAGCCTCTGGAGAAGTCCAGAGGACCACCAGAGAAGTCCCCAAGTCAGTGTTCTTTTGCAAAGGAAAACCCCAGGCAGATTGTTTACGATTTTATACGTCATACTGGGTAACCCTTACTCACGTGTTCCAGGCCTTCAAAGGTGTCCCTTTGTTCAGTGAGAAATATGAGCAGTGCATCCAGCTGGACATGCCTGCGGGATGTTCATCCCCCTTCCCAGTTCAGGGACGAGGGGGGTTCTTGGGGATTTTGAACACCTCTCAGCCGCCACCTTTCACTGTACCCTCTGCCGTGCAGCTCCCAGATTCAGCCCCAGGTGCTTCAGTAGGCTGCCGTCCTGCCCAGCTTGACATATCTGAAAGCACAGGTGTAGCTAGTGTTTGCTATTCACGGCGACCCTGAGTTACAGACTCGAGCACGTCAATGGAAACTGCAGTGCAGGAAAGATGCTTTGGCAGCCGTGGTCGCAAAGGCCATCGCCGCTCCCTGTCCAGAGAGCCCTGCATCTCCCAGGACACTGCTAGACACACGGGCAGACACTCGCTTCTGTTTGTGAATTGTTGGAAGTTGGTTGTCTGGATTTGAAGAAATAAGTTAGGGAGAAATCAAGCTTGACACCTCCCTAACTTCACTACCTCACATTTGTATGTTACTCCAAATGTGCTCTAATATAAAATGTGCTGGCATGGTTCCACCGTCAGAGGATCTTAATCTGAATGACTACCACTTCTCTCGTTCTCTTTGGGAAGTGGAATTAACACTCCAGCATGAACTAGAAATGCTAAATTTTTAATAACCTCCCTAGAGTTTTACTTCTTGGTATGCCATCTTCAATGATTTAATCTTGGTTTAGGCAGAATGAAATATCACAGTTGTAGGTTCCTGAACTGGAAGTTCTTTAAATGTTTTTCAAGAATAGGAAAATCTTTTCTCTCAAACCCTGAAGACAGTGTCAAAACCAATTATGAGCCAAACAGTGATTATCAGAGCCGATGCTATCATTTTTAAAGATTATGAAGAACAATAATAACACTTGCTCATTTGTATTTGAATGTTTGCTGTTTTTGCAGATTATGAGCATGATATTGATTTTGGTCCTCTGACATAAATGCATAATTCTGTCTTCTAATCTTTTGCTATAGATTGTTCTAGTATATTTCATTTAAAGAAAATGAATTCTTTAATATGAAATTCTCTTGCTGCTACTGCTGCTAAGTCACTTCAGTCGTGTCTAACTCTGTGTGACCCCATAGACGGCAGCCCACCAGGCTCCCCTGTCCCTGGGATTCTCCAAGCAAAAACACTGGAGTGGGTTGCCTTTTCCTTCTCCAGTGCATGAAAGTGAAAAGTGAAAGGGAAGTCGCTCAGTCATGTCCGACTCTTGGCGACCCCATGGACTGCAGCCTACCAGGCTCCTCCGCCCATGGGATTTGCCAGGCAAGAGTACTGGAGTGGGATGCCATCACCTTCTCCGATGAAATTCTCTTACATCTATATAAAATCAGGTATAAATATTTACATTTTTTAATATTTAAATAAACTTGTTTATCTAAATTTTGACATAGAGCCACAGATAGCTGCTTTGTTAACAAAAATCACTGGAATGTTTGAGATTATCCACACTTCCCAACAGACATTCATCATGAATTTTTTATTTGGAGTCATAGCTTTTTATTATTTGACTTCATTTTAAAGACATTCTCTGTTCAGTTTAAATAAGGATTTTATTTTGGCAATTTGGAATCTGAACTTTTAGGAGAATAATTAGGAAGAAAATAAATCTATGTTACAGCAAAGCAGTATTCTAAGTATTTTAAGTACTTTGGAAATAGTTAAAGTACGTGGCTTATCACAACATGGTAAGTTTTCATAAAACAACCTCTTTCAACCACAGACTTGGTTATCAGAGAACAACCTCACTGCGTCATTCCCATCAGCCATCTATTCTTTTGTATTTGTTGTTTAGAGGGCCACCAGACGTTTATAAGCCACAATGGCAGCATGGCCTCCACCGGCCTCCCTGTTCCCTCTCTTATTATGGATTCGAGACACATGAAAAGCCCTGTCTACTAGCTTGCTGAAACAACTGAGCCCTGATTCAAATACCATTTGGTTTCCACTCAACCATGAATTGGAGAAAACTCTGTTTATCTCTGAGAGAAAAGCTAAACATATTTTAAACTGATAGTCAAACTCTTAAAATAAGTCTGTTCACTTCTCCACTAGCCAAGCATTCTTTATAGCACTTCTGTTCATAAAAGTAGCTTCTTGTGAGAACACGTGAAATGCCCACTCTCTTCATCCAAGTATTCGAATGATTATAAATTTCTCCAGTTCTTGCTGTGACTCTGACATCCTCTGCTCGACCGTTCATTATGGTTAAGCCTGGGCTTCAGTGTGGATCTTAAATAGAAAATTTTAATGTGTTACTATTATAAAACTACTTGTTAACCAAGAGGCCAAGATTGTTTTCGATTATTAAACTGAGATTCACTGTAGGTAGTCAGCATCAAGTAGCTCTTAGAAAGAGAGTACCCCTGGTCAAGTGGTGTTCCATTCATCATGAATTCAAGCTTAGTTTTCACAGACATGCTTTGTACTTGTACATATTTTGACTTGAAATCATTCAGTGATAACATACCTGACAATGTCTACTAAGTGGCAGCCCATCTCTTGATTTTATGTTTTTTCACATTTCTTCATTTGTGTTAATAGATAGGTAAAGATGCATTTACCCAGACGCATTCCTTTGCAAGCACTCTAAAGATAGGACCCCTGTTTCTGCAAATCATAATCAACTATTCTAGCCAGAGCTTGAGCTGTTGTCTGGCTAAAACATAAATAAGTTAGCGTTGGTGTCAAATCTATACAGCTGTCTCTGTGCCATTAATAAGTTAGTGATCACATGTTACATCAATCAGTTCCTGATGGATAACTCAGAGCTAATTAGGAGGTATCTTGGGTTTGGGGGAAAGATGCACTCCACTGTGTTCTGTCGTTATGTTGAAATGCACATCTCCCCTCATCTTAAAAGACTGAATAGCATTTCACTTGAGAATGAAATAAAATGCCAGTCGGTCAAGAGAGAGAAAAAAATCTACTTAATATAACCTTCTGCACATCAGCGGCACCGTCCTTGTAGGTATTGGTTTCTCCCCATTTCACTCAGCTCAGTCTCAACTATCGAAGGTAGCCAGCCGTGCAGATGCAGTCCCTGATCAATCAATGATTCCAAAATCACGCCTTTTCATTTTGGAGTGAAATACAGCCACCTTCTCAGACCCTTCCTGGGTCCTGTTCCATCCATATGGCGGCGTGACCTTAGCAAGTCCCTGAGTCCATCACACCAAACACTTCTATGACCCTCCTTTTCAGCCTGGGTTCAGTTACTTCCTTATTGTGACTTCAGATCCCTGCTATCCTAGGTCAGACAGAAGCCCCCAAAATCCAGGAAATGGTCAAAATTTGATTATATTCAGTCCAGGATGTGTTCAGTCAGTCTTGTGAGATCTGAACGCCAGAACCTCGCTGGGAGTGATGTTCAGTTAAAGGATCCTGGTGCTTCCAGCTTTTCTGTAGTCCAGCCGAGGGCAGGAATACTGCTCCACACCCAGCCCTGGGTTGTGGTGCTGTTAATACCATCTTTAATTGTTTTGCAGCTCCAAATCAACATGACCTTTTTTGAAGTTGAGGGTTTCATAATTCCTCTCTTTCTTATCCCTGATCCCAGGGTCTAAAATTAAAGGGTAGAAAAATAAGTCAATTCAACAAATACTTTTATCTACTATGTATTTGACTTTGTTCCAAGATCTGGAAATGCATCAGTGAAACAGAACGGACATGAATTCGCACTCTTGCAGACCTTACATCGTAGCTGAGGGAAGCTGCAGTCAGCAGCAAGTCCAGGGCATGATACTCTACAGTGTACGGTGAATCTACAGTGTGGCGGAAACTACTCCATGCTGGGGGAAATTAACAAAAGGGGATGGGAGTATAAGGTACGAAGCGGATTGGCTGCAGTTGGGAAGGTGACACTTGTGTAAAGAATTGAAGGAGGTGGGGGAGTGATCCGTGTTGGTGTCTGGGAGAAGAACTCTGGGCAGACGAAATGGCAGGTGCAGAGACCCCGAGATGAGAGTGTTAACGGACTCACTCTAAAACCAGGAGGTCCAAGGAACAGCAGGGCCAGTGTGGGCAAAGGAGAGATGATGATGAGAACACTGGAGGTGAGGTCAGGTCGCTTATTACAGTCTCGAGGACAAAGACACCTGTGGCGTGGCCCAGGGTGGTGACAATGGGGTGGTGCAGTGTGGTCAGATTTTCAGTATGTTTTGGAGACAGAAATGAATTTCCTAACAGATTGGATTTGGGGTGTGAGAAAAAGGTGTCAAAAATGACTGCGAGTAGAGTAGATTTGGAGGGCAGCATGAGGCGTTCACTTGTTCAATATGTTAAAGCTGAGACGTCTATTAGATACACAAGTAGGTGTCCACCTGCATATTTTTAAATTTTATTTTTAATTAGAGGATAATTATCTTATGATGTTGTGATGGTTTTTGCCATATGTCAGCATGAGTCTCACACCCCTCCCCATCCCGCCCCTCTGGGGTGTCACACAGCACCGGCTTCGGGTTCCCTGAGTCGTACAGCAAACTCCCACTAGCTGTCTGCTTTGCATGAGGAAATGTGTATGTTTCGGTGCTATTCTCCCAAATCAGCCCACCCTCTCCTTCCCCTACTGTGTCTAAAAGTCGGTTCTTTATGTTGGCGTCTCCTTTGCTGCCCTGCACATAAGATCATCAGTACCATCTTTCTAGATTCTGTATGTGTGTGTTAACATATGATATTTGTCTTCCTCTTTCTGACTGACTTTGCTCTGTGTAATAGCCTCTAGGTTCATCCACCTCATTAGAACTGACTCAGATGTGTTCCTTATTATAGCTGAGTGTTATTCTGTTGTGTATATGTACCAAAACTTCCTTATCCATTCATCTGTCAGTGGGCATCTAGGTTGCTTCCATGTCCTAGCTATTGTAACCACCTGTGTGTTTGACTTTTTCTTCCAGTCTTGATATAGACTTGGTTTTGGTGTGGCATGTACGCAGGCTCAGAATCTTCTGGGATTTCCTTGTTCTTGTGTGGATGTGATAAGCTGAAAGTTATACTGAGTTCCTGGAGCATTAGCTATAACCCACCCCTGAATTTGCCACGCACAAGAGCCTGCCAGCATGCAAGAAAGTGAATGCAGTGTTTCTTGGTGGTAACCTTGGATCTCAGATTTGTTTTCTAAGAAGAGAAAATTAATTCTTTTTATAAATGTCAGTGTTTTACGTACTATTAGCCACGAATCACTTGTGTCATGCCTGGGAAGATGTCACTGTAGCGTTCTCCGAGCTGAGACCTATGTGCGGCTTTCATGGCCCGCTCCGCGTGCACTGTGGAAATGATGGCCTCACCATGCTGTCTGGTGGCTGCGTGTGGACATCCTTAGTTTGTAAGACAAAGCTTCTCCCAGCTGTGCTCCTATTATTTGGGGAGTGTTCTGCAATCACTGGTTAACTTTAAAAAAGAAATCAGTGAACTTTTATTGCTAGATTCTATCTGATTATGTTAAATAATGCCCATTAAAAACATACATTTACACATACATAGGAAAGTGACACATACATAGGCAAATATTATATCTGTAGTGATGAAGATTGCTCCTCTAAAAATTCATTTAGAAAAGCCAGTACCCACCAGTTTTCACAATTTAGAGCTGCTGTAAATGTCTGAGAAATAAATATCTGAGTAACATTTACCTCTTCCTTAATTCTCTGCATTTTCAAAGTTTTGTGCCAACCTCGTTTATCCAATGGCACATAAATCAGACAGCTCCATGGTTGCCCCAGGCTTTCATCCAGTCAAAGAAATGTAACCAAAGCTCCCATTTCTTCAGTTTTTGATCTACTAAATTTGCACCTCCTAAAAATAAATCCAATGCTGGCAAGTCTGTGATGACCCTGGTGCTCAAACCCTGCTGCCGTCACTGAAAATTGGTTCAGTCCGCATGGAAAAGTATCTGATGGCACGTTTCAAGGGCCACATTATTGTGAATAACCTTGACTTGGTAATTCTGTTCCTAAGAATCTACCCTAAAGAAATCATCTGGAACATGGGAAAGGTTCTATGTATAAAATCATTCCCAATTATCAGAAATTATAAGCAGTCTAAAAGCCTATCAACATGGGCACAATTAGGTAAATGATATACTCCTTCAGTGGGATATTTTATCATCAGAAATTATTATAATAAATACAGATTAGCAGTGTGGGGAAAGTTGCAGGCTATGATGGGTGGAAGTAAAGCAGCACAAAAATAATATATTCACTGTGATTATAAACCATTCCTCCTGAGCAGAGACTCACAGAAGGTAAGAGCCTCCCCAACTAGGAGACCCTCCCAGATGCATCAGTTAAATACGGCTGCATTAACCAGTCACCCCGAAACCTGACTTAAAGCAAGAGCCATAGCCGTAGCTCATGATTCTGCAAGTCAGCCCTTTAGGCTGGGAGGTGCTGGTGATTTCCTCGCTGGCCTCGCCTGGGAGCCTCATGCACCCCTGCTCTGCTGCAGGTCAGGATGGGGCACTGCAGCCCCGCTGAATGGACTCACATATCTGGGGCCTTGGCTGGGACAGCGGGGCCCGTTCTGCCCCATGCGGCCTCTTCTCCAGCAAGCTCACCTGGGCTTATTCTCTTAGAGGGCCAAGGGATGTGTGCAAAACCCCTCCAAGCCATCACTTGGAACTGGTGCAGTATGGGTTCCTTCACATCTCATTGGCCAAAGCGAGTCACAGGGCCAGTCTGGAGTCACGAATGGAAAGCAGACTCCACCTCTTGAGAGGAGCCGCAGGGCCACATAATCGGGGGTGTAGATACAGAAGGGAGAACCATGGTAGCCATTTTTGTAAATGTTGGACCCCACCCACTCATTGAATTGTTGAGGTTCCTTGTCCCCCACGGTGATTCTCTGAAGAGCTGGACTGATCCAAACCTGATGTTTCACCCCAGGCTGAGATCAAACCCAAACACCCAGACAAGCACCACTTGGCAGGTGCCATGGTGTGCATTATGGCTCCCATGCCATGCCAGTTCTGAGATATTTTGAATATTTTTTCCACTGGACTGTCTCTCATTAGAGGACTCCCATATGCCTGAAAATTTCCCTCCTCTAATGTACAGTTTGGAGAAGAAGAATCTGGTTGTTAAATGATTGAATCTTCAGTGACAGAGGGTGTAACTATGGAAGATGGGACCTTTATTTCTTATTTCTAGACCAAAATCTTATTTTTTTTTAATTTAAGAGGAGAAAATGAGAATAGGAAGAGCCAGATATTTCTAAACAGCACTAATTATGGAGAATTTATTTATGTTAAAGACAAGAAAATATGAGTGGACCAGGCATAACGTTGAAGTTATCTCTCACTTCTGGAGACTGACCAATGTGGGCATGAGTTGTTGCTGTTCAGTTGCCAAGTCGTGTCCAACTCTTTGCAGCCTCTTGGACTGCAGCATACCAGGCTTCCCTATCCTTCACTATCTTCCAGAATTTGCTCAAGCTCGTGTCCATTAAGTCAGTGATGCCATCTAACCATCTCATCCTCTGTCTCCTCCTGCCCTCAGTCTTTCCAAGCATCAGGGTCTTTTTCAGTGAGTCAGCTCTTTGCATCAGGTGGCCAAAGTATTGGAGATTCAGCTTCAGAATCAGTCCTTCCAATAAATATTCAGAGTTGATTTCCTTTAGGATTGACTGGTTTGATTTCCTTGCAGTCCAAGGGACTCTTAAGTGTCTTCTCCAGCACCACAGTTCAAAAGCATCAGTTCTTCAGCATTCAGCCTTCTTTATGGTCCAGCTCTTACATTTGTACATGACTACTGGAAAAACCATAGCGTTGACTATCCGGACCTTTGTCAGCAAAGTGACAGCTTTTTAATACGCTGTCCAAGTTTGTCCTAGGTTTCTTCCAAGGAGCAAGCTTGTTTTAATTTCCTGGCTGCAGCAAAAACGACTACTTTTGTCCTTTGAGTCCCATTGTTCTCGCCCCTTACTGATAGAAAAACTGAAATAGTTCATCCATCAGAAACCCAAAAGCTAAATTTTGAAAGTATCCCAGTAGCTTTCTGGTTTGAGTTTATGTATTAGCCTTCTAAACCAAGTATTATTTTTAATCTCTTGCATTTTAAGCTGATTGCCAGCTGCTGTGTAAAGTCTATGATACTGTTTGGGTGTCTGTTAGCAGAATCCGGTGTTAGATGTGATATCCTAAGTAGAGAGGGGCAGATTTTTGCCTGCTGTAAACCCAGAAGGCAAAGTGCTGCCGAGTCAGTTGTTGACTGAGAGCGTATTGATTTGTCTTAGACCTCTGGCCCGTGTCTGCTATAGGCGTGGGCATTACATTGCCAGGAGAGCATCTTTCTTGTCCTTCACATCTGGGATGATGAGCTGAAGTTCATGCTCTTTTCTAGTATGATCATGCCCTCTGCCATCCAAAGCTTCTCCTGGCCTGACTATCCTCAGCCTCTTGCAGTGAGAGGCCATGCTTGGCGGGGCAGTTTGCTTTGGGAAGCAGGAGTGAATGGTCCATCAGAAAGCACCGCAGATGTTGGAGGAAGCACAGCAGTTCATAGTACAGGTTCATGCTCCAGCATCAGTCCTTCCAGTGAGTATTCAGGGTTGATTTCTTCTAGGATTGACTGGTTTGAGCTCCTTGCAGTCCAAGGGACTCTCAAGAGTCTTCTGCAACACTACAATTCAAAAGCATCAATTCTTCAGCACTCAGCCCTCTTTATGGTCCAACTCTCACATCCATACATGACTACTGGAAAAATCATAGTTTAACTATATGGATCTTTGTCAGTCAAGTAATGTCTTTGCTTTTTAATACGCAGTCTTATTTTTGTACTGCCCCGCATTGCAGCGCATTTTCACAAAAGGAGGGACTTCTGCCATCACTACTGCTGATCCTATTAACCTGAAGTCACTTCCTTTCCCGTAATTCTCGTGATTCTCTGCTGCTCACAAGTCAGGTGCACACTCCTTTGCATGGTGCATGAGGCCTGTCAGAGCTGGCCCCCCGCAGTCTCCCCCCAGGCCTCTCAGCACCCCCTCTGTAGACCCCACCATCAGTACCCCGACCGTGCTGGGTCCTGCACTCACCACGCCGTTCATGCCATTATGCCTTGGTTCCGCTGTCCTCTCTGTAGGGAGCCTTTTTGCTTCCTCTCCAGCTCACAAACTCCATCTCACCCGTCAAACTGCAGTCAGGTGTCACCTCCACCATGAAGCCTTCTCCACCCACCTCACACCTGCCAAATGCTAATCCCCAGGCATTTGCCTGAGCTGTTCCCAGTGAATCATGGCTTCTTTCTACCTGACTGGTCTCACCAGCAAGATCGAATGCACCACCAGCTGGAGCATTGTAGTTCCTGGGTTCCCGCTGACAGGCAGGAGCTTAGAAGGGTATTGATATTGATAGTCCAGAGTATGAAGAAATAGCTTGCGTGTGCCACAGCCCTTTCCCACAGGAGCCATGACCTCGAGGAGGTCGGATAGTCCTGGGCGGCACCCGGTTTGTATCATGTTGCCTCCCAGGCGCTCAGCACCTCAGCCGTAGCTCACGGTCCAATTACTGGGGCTGTCCCCAGCCCTTCCCAGTGCAAGCCCATCCGTCACTGATAACACTACCTCCAGTGCCGGCAGGTGGGCTTGTGGAGGAGTGAGAGCCAGGGGAAGACGGCGAAGCCTGGGAGAGAGGCAGGGTGAGGGTTCACGCCCCAGCCCCTCCACTTCCCAGCAGGGTGGAAGCACTGGACTCCTGCCTCCACTTCCCCACCTGCTACATGGAGGTGATAATCACGCCCTGCGTCAGGCTGTGGGCCGATGCAGTGAGTACACACCTATACCACGCCTGGTACAGAGTACCTCTGCAGTGAGCACAGCAGCCACTGGTCACACCACCACCATCTTCATCGCCGCCATCGTCCCTGTGTTAACACACAGCAGGGACTGTTACCAGGTCTGGTTCCGCAGTGAGGTTGCGCTAATGGAGAAGGCGAGGGTCAGGGACCTGTCCCGAGCGTTAGACCCACCTGCTCCCCTCCTCGGGCTTCTGCCTGCCTGTCCAAGCTGTTTCCTTTGTACAAGGGCGATTGGTGGTTAAACATGCCCCCAGATTCCTCCTCTGTCGACTCTGGGCCCCGCCACCCCCTCAGCCTGAGGCTCTGAGAGAGGCTGGAGAGGTCCCACTCAGGCTCTTGTGCTTGCAAATGTTAACCCCAGCCTTGGCCTTTTGTCAGGGTTGAGTCACCAGGTCGAATTAAAGTCACTTTGTACTTTGTAGACATTTTCAATAATGCTAAATTTCTGAGGGAATTCTGTGGCAGTATTTATGATCATTGCTATAGGTGTTAGGTACAGATGATTATAAAAGCTAATTAAGAATTCCTTGGGGATTTAATCATTGATTCCAGTCATTTCACTGTGTCTTCTCCTCACATACCTGGAACAGTAGACTCAGTAAGCAGTAGCCATGATTTTTCAATGGTCCTTGCACTCAGATAACGGGTGTATTACAAAATTAAGACCGTTTTAAGTATGTGGTTTATAATCGCAGTAACAGCAGCAGTAAGGAAGGAAAGCAATTTAAAGAGGTTAACTAAAAGCATGTGTAAATGCGTGGGTGATCACCAGAACAGCACAAGGTCAGGAGCCTCACAAGCATCCCGGCTGCTGATGCCCCTGCCCTCACAGCAGTGCTCCCTGACGCGAAGCCCCCTCCACACCCAGGGTCGTTGGTGCTGTGGGTCTCTGACAGTCAGATGGGGGCCCAGCTTGGGAGTCCCTGCTTTCCCATGAACCAGAACAAAGGGGGACCCAAAGGTTCATCAGGCTTGACCATCACATTCTAAGACTAGGTTGGCAGTGGTGGCCATCAGATAATTACTCTGACGAGGCTTCTTACCCGGGTAAACACAGCCACAAGCAGTTCGAGGAGGAGGGCTGGCACCTCCTTGACTGCAGTTACACGAGGACATGACAAGTTGAAGTCCTCAAAGCGTGCTCAGCATCATATGCTAGGCACTGTGTTACCAGCAAATCACAAAAAACCGGAGCACACTGTGTAAGCAGGGGGGAGGGTGCAGAGCCTCATGGAAGGGAGCTCAGAGGTGCACGGGGTACTGAGGCTCTGCATACTCCTTGGGCAGCTGCCCTCCTTCCGTGAGCTGCTTTCTTGGGCTGTAGACAGTGTGTTAAAATGCAAAGACATCTCTTTGCCAATTAAGGTTCAGATAGTCAAAGCGATGGTATTTCCAGTAGTCACGTACAGATGTGAGAGTTAGACCATAAAGAAGGCAGGGCTCAGAATCGATGCTTTCAAACTCTGGCACTGGAGAAGACTCTTGAGAGTCCCTTGGGCTGCAAGGATATCAAACCAGTCAATCCTAAAGGAAATCAAACCTGAATATTCACTGGAAGGACTGATGCTGAAATGCCAATACTTTGGTTACCTGATGTGAAGAGCCGACACATTGGCAAAGACCCTGATGCTGGGAAAGATTGAGGGCAGGAGGAGAAGGGGACGACAGAGGTTGAGACAATTGGATGGCATCACCAAGGCAAAGGACATGAGTTTGAGATGGTGAGGGACAGGGAGGCCTGACGTGTTGCAGTCCATGAGGTCTTGAAGAGTCAGACACAGCTCAGCAACTGAACAGCAACAGATGAGGGCGTTTTCTGCAGTACCGACCCTCCACGGTATCTCCAAGTCCTGCCCGGGCTCTGAGAAGGGGCCTTTCCAAGAAGCTCCAGCAGACTCGCCCTAAAGTCTCAGTGAGCAGACTCAAGCCACTGGCGCAGCCAGCCAGAAACCACCTCCTGTTCTCCAAGGGCTCAGTTAGGAAGGAAGAAAAACAAAAGATGGGTTGTTTATGATCACACATGTTGCGTTTCTTTTTTTTTTTTTCTTTTCTTTCATGAAATCACTTGAAGTTGAGTTTTCCCACCAAACTATGTGCAAAGAATAACCAAACTCAGACTGGATTTCAGTATGATTCTTATCTTTGTCGAGGAATTCGCTGTGTTCCCTATGGGTCTTTCCACACCCACTTCAGACTCAAGCACCCTGAAGGCAGAGGACCCTCAACTCAGTCACCTTATGTTACACAGGCTTATAGGACCAAGTGCCAAAAGAAGGTTCAGTTCAGTTTAAGAAAACAAGGCTCACACTCTCTGCCCTCAAGTGTTCCCACGTGTAGCCCTAATAAATAATAAGATTCACTGGACCAAACTTTATGAGCAAACATGACTTTGGCTCCAGTGCAGGACTTTGCCGATGACTCTCCTTGTTCATATATTTGGATTCCAACAAATGTCAGTATCATCCTACAAAGGTCTGAGGCTCTTCCTGGGATGATTTGGTTAAGAGAGAAGCTCTGATTTCACGCCAGATCTCTAGCCAGAAGACCAGCTCTCTAAGTGGGGATGCTCAGACCCCCAGAGAGCTTTGGCATCTCAGGGGTGAACGGAGAGTCTATGTGCCCCCATCAGTCACAGCTCTGTGCCCTGTTCTCTGCAGAGTGAAACTGCGCAAGCAACTGTCACCCCCAAGGGACCCCAGCGATCTTACTTTGTTTCTGAATTTTGGACGGAGAAAAATCAGTAGGAAGATAAGCATCGTATACACAGCCAGTCACACCGCAGGGCAGGGAGTGGAGGAGGCTGTGCTGTCTTCTCGTCACATCATTTTGATTCTCGAGCCAGCAGGAAGTCACAGCCCTCTACTCACCATTTTAGTCCCCCTTTCCTTCCTGCCAAGTGAAATGGGAACCTTTGCTTCCTACCTGATGGTCCCTAACCCCCTTCCTTAGCCTTGCTCAGCTACAGGCCTTGCCTGGGCAGTGACCCTCCTCAGCTCCCCTCCTCACTCCCCTCACTGCCCTCCTCGGCTCCCCTCCTCACTCCCCTCGGGTGCAGCCCCCACCCTGACCTTTTGGTGTCCCCTGGAGATTTTGACCAGGCTCCACTGTGAGCTCCTTGGATGTGCAGGGAGCGCCTTGCACCTCGGCCTCTGCCAGCTTCTGTGGGTGGTTGGCATCAACAGTGAATAGGGGCACCCTTCCCTGGAGACATACAGTCCAGGCCTTGCCATCTTAGGCCCTAGACAGACGCAGCTGGATAAAGATGCTGAACGTCCCTGGGGAGCAGTGTGAACTCTGCCTCCCGGATACCTGACCCTCCCAGAGTGAAGGTCTTCAGAGGAGCTGAAGGCACGAGGCGGGGAGAGCTGGGGTGGAGAGAGACAGTGGCCCTGAGGGCGAGAGGGCCTCAGCATGGAGTAGAATTACGGTGCCCTGTGGTTTGGGCAGGGAGCCGTGCCCCACGCCTGTGCTCCTGCCCTGCTGTGAGTGGGCTCTCGGGACCACCGCTCTGGACGTGGCCCCAGCCGCCCTGCCTCCTTAACCATGGCTGAGGCCACAGCCTCAGGTGCTGCCAAGGCCTGCCTCCTCTGCTGAAGGTCTGGACAGGCCTTGGAGCTACACCCGTGTAGGGCCCTCCACTGCTCATCACAGCTCAGCCTGCCAGCTGCCCCTGCTCACTGTCCCGTCGTCGGCTTCCCCCGTGACTTAGGGCAGGCTCACACGTAGAAATGCAACTTCCCTGAGGCTCGCATGTGAATTTCCGGCCACATCCAGGCTCGGGAACTTCCCTTTCTGAGCTGCACTCACTGCCTCCAGAAAGCCAAGATGAAAACAGTCCCCACCTCAGAGGGGTATTCGAGGATTCAGGAAGACAGTGTATAAAAGACCTTCACAAACACACCGACGTGTTATCTTTCTAAAGGAAATTGTTCCACACCGGCCTCTGAAGACAGTCTCTGGTTCAGTGTGGCATGTCAGTCCATCCATCAAAACAAGGTCCCAGAAAAGCCCTTCTTTCCCCACTTATTGGCAAAACAAGTTCAGCTTTGAGGCCGTTTCAGGTTCAAATTTCAGTTGATGAAAGGAATATGGAGTAAACATTCTCTTCCGGTCCTGGTTTCCAGTCTCCAAATTCCCCACTCTAGAGGCAGCCAGCGCAGTCACTGTTCTGGCCATCCCTGCAGAGATGCCCTGCAGGAGCGTGTTGGCTGCCTACCCTCTCCACCTTCTACACAAATGGCAGCTGACTCCACACACCCCGCCTTTCTTGTCTGTTCCCTCCTCGGTTGTTTCATCTTTGCCAGAGGGGGTGGAAGCGGTATTTTGCCATAGTTTTCATTTGTATTCTGCTTCCTGTAAGTGAGGCTAAGCATGGCTTCCTGTCTAGAAGCCACGTAAGACTGCTTTCTTATGACCTACATTTCCATGTGCTTTGCCCGTTCTCTAGAAGTTCACCCTATTCTTACTGATTTCTTGGAGCTCTTTATTAGGGAAGGGAGCCCTTTGTGAAAGGTGTCACAACTATTCTCCCAGTTTATCGGTTTTTACCTTTTGATTCTGTTCATATCAGTGGCTTCTGTGCAGAATTTGATTTTATGGAGTCAAGTTTGTGTCAAGATTGGATAAAAAAAGGACAACTAAGTGCTCTTCAGCTCTGACCTTCCAGGGAGTTTGTCTCAAGTCTTTATTCTTTCTCTGCCCCCTGATCTCCCCTGTCAGCCAAGGGAAGGTGCAGGGGATGGGGTTTTGACAGGGGCTGGCCCACAGAAGCAAGGGAAAAGTCCAAAGCTTTGAGCCTTGCCTCGGGCCGGGTGGATAATGCAGCTGAGAACCTGAAGTGAAGGGCTGGCTCGCGGTCAGGTCCTTGGAACACAGGGATTCCCTGGAGTTGTAGGAAGGGCTTCTTGGGTTCTCTTGGGGTTGGTTAAGCATTCCAAGCCTGCTCCACGTTTATCATCACCAGACATCTGTAGGAATTTGAGAGGATGCAGCTAGTCAGTGAGCTGGAGTCCACACAGTGTGGTCAGCCACTGGGGGAGGGTCTGCTGTTCACAGATAGCTTTTCTGGCTCACTTTCCCCCCCAGATGCTAAGCCGGGCCCTTGTTACATGTTCTGTCATTGTGGAATCCTGGACTCGGGGCTGGGAAAGGGGCTGGTTCTCAGGCCTTTCTGCATTGGTGTTGCTTCCTGAATACAGCCTTGGCAAAGCCCACGGCCAACAAGGGCAGCTCACTACCACTTGTTCTGCTTGTAGGCTGGTGACAGAGCACCTGGGTCAATCTTGGGCCGAGGACACTGCAGAGCCTCTTGTCTCCTGGGCAGATGGCATCTCCACGGACCCCACCAATGTTACCAACAGTTCAGAGCAGGTTTGCCAGCACTGGGTTCTCTGTGGAGCTTTCCAGCAACTGATGGATGCGCCGACTTGTCCAAACGAGTAGCCGGAAGCTTTGCTGTCAGTGCCGTTCTTACTCCTACCCCACCCTTCCTCTCTCCGCCCCTTGGCCATCCCCTTAAAGCCGGTTTCTAATCTTGCTTTGAAAAGAGTATTTCTCCAAAGAAACATCTTTTCCCTCCACTAGACACTCCTGCAGCAAGAGAAGATGAACAGGAGGCTTTGATCTTGTAGGCATTCTTTTTAAGTTTGATCTTTTGATCTCATGTTTTGTTTCTGTGTACTTAATGGTTTGCTTCAAAATCGCCTAAATATCAGGTCAAAGAAGACAAATGCTTTTCAGAGGCAGAAGCCATGCCCATGCTTTACTGTCACCCCAGACAAAGTGCTATTAAATTGTCCTTTGCAACCGGTAGATTGTCTCTGCCGTGGCAGGAGGTGAAGGGAGGAGAGTCACCAGCCTCATGACTGCAGAGGCCAGACAGCACATGCAGGGCAGGCACTCTGCTCTCACACCGCTGTCCTAACAGCCTTCATAGGAAGTAGTAGGTGAGTTCTTCTTGCAGGGCGTTCACCGAGCGCCACATGCGGTGCCGTGGGCCCGGGTCTTTCTTATGAAGGTCATGGGATGACCTGATTCACCCTACTTTGGCCCACTGGATGTGGGTATGGGCCTCCGAGCCAGTTTAGTGGGCAGCGCGGGGCACAGATGTCTCAGGCATTTCCACACAGAACTATTAGGAGCTTCCCATAAAGAATCCGCCTGCCAATGCAAGTTCAGTCCCTAGATTGGGAAGATCCCCTGGAGGAGAGCATGGCAACCCACTCCGGTATTCTTGCCTGGAGAATCCCATGGACAGAGGAGCCTGGCAGGCTACAGGTCACAAAGAATCGAACACGACTGGGCAGCCAACACTTTCACATACATATGTACAGTTTGGCAAATTGTACAACTTCTGACCGTTTAGTTTATCATGTCAATCAAGCTTCATTAAAGCTGTTAAAAATTAATATGTGCAGACAGAATGAAAGTGATAAAGATATAGAAAAAGGATGTAGAAAAGGACTTCAAAAAACAGTTGTAAAAGTCCTGTATCAATTAGGTAAAAGTTGCATGTGATATAGATGGCTAAAAAAATTAGAAAGTTATTCTACAAACTAAGAATTATTATGATAATTTTTGCAGTTGTTTTAATAATATGAGTAAATAGACAAAAATGCACTCTATTCTCAAATTTTTGTCATTTTTATGGACTTGAATTTCAGTTCTCTAAGGTTTTTAATGACTTCTTCAGAAATATAAACTTCATGTGCCATATCTCTTGGTGTACTAGATGGGAACTTGAATAGCTTTCCATTCATAGAATGAGCTGATTTGTTTCTAAGCTCTGAGAACAGCAGGACTGGGCATGGAGCAGATGCACAGTGTTCGCTCCTGCCATGACCAGCTTCAGAGCGTTGATCCCTCCACCTCTGTATACTCAGAGACAAACAACAAAAGCTAGAAAAGAGATGATGGAGGGAAGGGAAAGGGCTCAAGATCTGTATCTGCACTTCCTGACTCCCAGGACTCAAGGGCTCACACAAGTGTGGAGCAATTCTTCGGCTTCGGTGGAAAGAGGAGTGGACAGGTCGGGTTGTGGAGCCCTCGTGGGCTTGCTCCAAGGTCATGGGCCCTCAGCTGGGTGCAGTATGATGAGGACAGTGAGTACCTCACCTGAATGTCCAGCCCCGGCCCTCAAACCCTCTCCTGGTTGGGGTTTGTATCCTCCCCCACTGACTGCCTCATCCTCACGTCTTTCTCTGACCGCTGCCCCCCACCACACACACACTCACCTCTTTGAGGAGGTGGTTTTTTGTGTGTATTACAGGTCAGTTTTTCTCTGAATGACCTTCTGGCCTCTGCATTTGCTAAGAACCTGGTCTCTGAGTATCCTGGGCTGCTTACAGTGATGCATGAATGTGTGTTGATTCTAATGTTTATTATATTCCCACGAGTTCAGAAAACTCTATAGTTTTCACACATAACATTTCAAACTGGAGGCAGTGTTATCGCATAGTAGTGAGGGTAGGAAAAAGATGGGCCCCTGAAGAGTCGAGGAATTTCTCTGACACCCTTTCAACTACAGTTATGTTGAAGAACTTGACTCCACACTTTTATATATTAAGTCATTTAATGTTACAGGAAACTGTAACATCTAATGCTTCCCATCTGAATAACTTTAAGAGGCATGGAGATTGTACTATCTAAAAGAATCCTATGAAGATCCAGTAGATAGGTATTCTGTGAAAGAATTTGTCAGAAAGTTGCATTTCCTTAAAACAGTCCCAGAATCCCCAGCATCTTAACTCATGTTTCATGATCATGAGTCAGAGTGTCTCATCAAGGTAACAATGGATCATGGTGCCATTTTTGTCGTGGAGTGAAACAGATTGTGTCTTCATAATAGCCTTAAAGTAAGGGAGCCTACATTCTGCTAAAGCTATCTCATCCAGATATTAGAAGACCGCACTTGCAGAGGACCATCAGTTCCTAGGATTTTCTGGAGAAGGACATGTTGAGTGACGTGTAAATTTCCTACAGCCCATGGTCTTTATTCATGAATTTGCATTGAAATTATTAGTTAAGTTAATGGAGGAGGATGGACTTATCCATTTCTAAGTGACACCTTGGAATGATGATCAAGTGATGATGATACTCTAAATACAGAATAAAAACATCATGCCCATCACACATTTTTTTTCCGGAATCTCAAACTTTTCAAAAAATGATACAAAACTAATTTCAGAGGAATGTGATCAAGCTTGCTTAACTTAAATTCTCACTCATGTTGTTCTTACGGGTAAAAAAAATACTACCTATGACGGTCGAGTGCCAGCCTGGTCGGGATATAAAACCTCTCCCCTGGGTGGATGAATCAGTATAACTGGTGAGCAGTTTGGTCCAGAGAGCCGCTGAGGGGCTGGCCTCTGTGAGCTGCATACCAGGTCTTGCTCCTGGGCTGGTAGCAGCTACAGGGAAACTCTCTGCTTCCTGGAGCCACATTCAGGGATGGTGGCATGTGGGGCTTCGAGGATGCCCCACCGGGGCTGCCCTGCATTAGGAAGCCTTGCAGGGAGGGGCCTGCATCACAAGTGCATCCTGGGTGGGATGCCTCCCAGTGGTGTCCACAGACCTGGGTACCACGGAAGGAAGGGCATCATGTACTGTGGCAAAGGCTGGTCCAGGACCCAGTTTTGCATGTTTTTAGAAGAAGTGCAGTAACCTCCTGAATTTCCTCAGGCATCCTAGTAGAGCATGAGAAGGCAGCATGATCTACCTCAGCCAGGATCCAAAAGCCGGGGTTTCTCAGCCCCAGTGCTGTTGACATTTGGGTCAGATGAGTCTTTGTGGCAGGGCAGTCCTGTGCGCTGCGTTCTGGCCTCCACCCACCAGATGCCCAGCAGTCCCCCACCCCCGTGGGCAACAACAAAAATGTCTCCCAACGTTGCCAGATGTCCTCTGGAGGACAGATCACCCCCCATGTAGAGACACTGGTGTGAAGGAAGGGACGGCGCCAGGGAGCCGGTGAGCCAGTCGCAGCAGCAGCTGGGTGACGCCTGCTTTCCAGCCTTTGGTGGTCTAGTAGACAGCTTGGCTCGCAGCCCTGACCTGGCCCCGTCTTTCTCCCCCAGCGTCTCTTGAGGACTGAGGTCAGGGGCTCTGAGTCAGGTAGACGGAGGCTAGCCACCTGGCCTCTTGGATGGGCAGTTTCCTCCTCTGTGGAACGAGAGGCGCCACAGGACCCCTGTTGCTCTGAGTCCGTCACGGTCATGCAGGTAAAGGACTTCTCACACCAACTGCTGTCAAGTTAAGACCTACAAGTCGTGCAGAAGCGACAGTGTTAAGTACATGGACTCACCGCCATTTTGCCATCTGTTGTGTTCACCATTTCAGGATAAGGGACTCTGTAAGATTAATTTATTTGGTTTTGTCTTTTAAAAAAAAAACCTTTTATTACAGTTTTACTTTTTATTGGAGCATAGTTGCTTTACGACATTCTGTTGTTTTCTGCTGTATAGCAGAGTGAATCAGTATACATGTATCCCCTCTTTTGGGGGTTTCCTTTCGGTTTAGGTCAATCACAGAGCATTGATAGGGATCCCTGTGGTATACAGTAGGTTCTCACTAGTGAAGATTCGTTTTTAAAACCTTAACTGCCCCGTGCCCTGCCCCCCCCCACAGGAGCACACACACTCACACACCTGGCACACCCTCTTCTCAGAAGGTGCCGAGGCAGCGCCACCCTCCCGCGGGCATCCCCGTGGCTCTGGAGAGAGTGCTGCAGGGGACCGGGGTGCAGGGGCGCGTGTGGGGGCAGGCAGCGGGGCAGGAGCGCCTCTCCTCTGCACGGCAAGTTTCCCCTTTCTCCGTCTCAGTTTATCTTCCTGCCTCTGCCCAGTGCAAACCTCCTTAGGGTACTTCTCCCGCTGACCCAGGGTCCCTGAAGCACGTTCATGACTACCTCATCTGAGAGCGCCGAAGGGGTTCCTCTTAGGCGATGCTCTTCAGCTTCCGAGAGGCGTGACCTTGTCCTCAGTGCCCTTAAGCAAAATGGGGACAAACGGGTCCAGCCTGTGTCCAACCACCTGCTCCTGAGAGTTGCCCTGTGGTCGCTCGCCTGGGTTGGGGGTGTGGGGTCTCTTGGTCTCAGAGCTCAGGGACCCGACTCCGCAAGGCCCTTTCTGTGTCCCCATCTGCTGTGCAGAGAAGCGTGCGGAGGCGGAGGCTTTTCTGGACCCCCTCCCCGCACTGGAGACTCATGGGGACACAGGCTCTGACTCCCTGTGAAAGTGCGCAGGGCGGCCCAGAAGGAGGCCATGTGACGACTAGTCACCCCTCCCTGGAGTCCAGGACCCCGACCCTGTCCTGTCACCAGCCCCAGCTCCCCCACCTCCACCGGGGGCCCACGAGGATGAGGGTGGCGCCGGCTGGAGGTCAGCCTGCCAAAGCCTTCTGTAGCGGAACATCCCGGCTCTTTGATGTTGCCCCGGAAGCCTCTGAGACCCGGCTTCAGTTAATTTTATCCCAAGGCAAGCTGGACGCTCGTCCTGGAAGTGGTTCCTGCACGTACCTTCTCCGCCTGGCTCTCTGTGGTCCCACGGGGTCGCCCAGAGTTGGGAGTGTTTGGGTCAGTGGACTTGTTCTGGGAGCTTTCCAAGCTTTCCCCTCCCACCACCAGCACGCACACGCACACTGTCTCACACATGCACACACACACCTTCCCTTCCTATCACCACTCTGCTGTGTAGAATCGATGCTTTGGGCTCAGCCGACAGCTGACCTCTCTCTATAAGGCGGAAATCTAGAACTTCACCAGCTCTCCCCGCCACCCCCTCACCTTGTGGGGCCAGCCTTTCTCAGGCCTCACAGAGAACCACAGCGGTCTGGCCTGCCGGAGGGGAGGGTGAGATCCCAGCGGAGCGGTCATTAGTGGAGTGCGTCCAGAGGGGCTGTTTGGTCACGGCCGTCCGTGAACGTAACAGCCACAGGGGAGTTTTCAGCTGTCCCCCAGTCAGTGTCTGGCCTAAATTTGGACTAATTGGTGCCTGATGGTTTTAATCATATCAGCCAAACGTGCTGTAATTTTCCTTCCCATTTCATTTTCCTCCCCAGTTTTCTCCACGTGAGGAAGTTGCAGCTGCCCCTAATGTTTCCTTAGAGAGTCCCAGAGCAGAAGGGAAATTTTGGAGGGCAAGGACACAGGAGAGGAAGTGAAGTGGACCTGCCTTCCCCTCGGGCCCCGAGGCCCTCTGTCCACCTCCTCACAAACCCCAACTCGATGCCTCTGGAACTGTGGAGCATGGCTTCCCTGAGGGCCTGGGGGGACAAGGTACTCAGCCCAACCCCATGACACCCCCAAGTCTCCTTTTATCCTTGGGAATGCGGTGGGTTCATGGGAGCCAAGGGGTTCCTGCTCAGCACAGCCTGTAACTGTAAGCAGAGCTTACAGCCAGCGTGACCAACTGGCCCTCCCCCGTTTGTGACATGTGTTTTAGGAAAAGGTCAAAGACGTCATGCATTTAGGTGACAGTTTCATCCTGTGTTTAAAAGTGCTCACTTACCTAAAAAATAAAATGCTCATCTGCTAAGTCTGTTCACAAGCTGGCTAGTGACAGTAGTTTATTCCCCTCAGCGCTCTGAGAATTACTGTGTAGCAATCCATGTTCCCCGTTTTCAGATCTAGCTCTCCAGGCCTGCCCTGTCCTCCTCTTGGAAAAGTCTCAGAATTGCTTTCTTTTTTAAAAAAATGTTTATTATTTTTCGGCTGCACTGGGTCTTTGTGGCTGCGCATGGGCTTTCTCTAGTTGCAGCGAGCGGCGGGGGCTACTCTCCAGTTGCGTTGTGTGAGCTTCTCATTGCGATGGCTTCTCGTTGTGGAGCGTGGGCTCTAGGGCACACGGGCCTGGCTGCCTCAATGCATGTGTGATCTTCCTGGACCAGGAACTGAACCCACGTCCTCTGCATTGGCAGGCGCATCCTTAACCACTGGACCACCAGGGAAGTCCCAAGAACGGACTCTTTTTTCTAAATATTTATTTAAGACCATAGCCTGCCAGGCTCCTCTGTCCATGGGATTCTCTAGGCAAGAATACTGGAGTGGGGTGCCATTTCTTTCTCCAGGGGATCTTCCCAACTCGGGGATGGAACCCAGGTCTCCCACATTGCAGGCAGATTCTTTACCATCTGAACCGCCAGGGCAGCCATGAATTGCTTTATTTCTGATAGAAATCTCAAGGGCTCTGTTTCTATAGCATGAAGTCCAAGGTGCAGACTTCCCTCTCATTTCCCTCAAAAGGGTCTGTGGGTCACTGGTCCCCACCGCCTTCACCTGGACTGTTTTTGCAGCCCCTCCTCACTAGCTCCCTGCTTCCAGAGGGTCCCTGTTTCTAGCGGGTCCCTATTTCTTCTGCCTCCAGGTCCCGACCAGGGTCCTTCCCACCTCAGGACCCGTGTGACTGGTCTTCTTGCCCCTTGGCAGAATACGAGGCCCCAAATTCTTGTGTCTGGCTCTTCCTTACTGCTGCATCCTCAGGCGTTATCTCCTGTATCCTGCCCACCCAGCCACCCACTGCCACACTTTCTCCTCTCCCCTTTCCCCTTCTTGACTCTCCTTAATACCCACCACGGTCTCAGAGTGTCCTGTCTGCTTTTTTCATTGAAGTGTATTTGATTTACAGTGTTTCGGGTGTATAGCAAAGTGATTCAGTTATGTATGTATGTGTACACACACACACACACACACACGTATGTGAAAAGTCAAAGTGTTAGTTGCTCAGTCGTGTCCGACTCTTTGTGACCCTATGGACTGGAGCCTGCCAGGCTTCTCTGTCCGTGGGATTTTCCAGGCAAGAATACTTTTCCAGGGGATCTTTGTGACCCAGGAATTGAACCTGGACCTTCCACATTGCAGGCAGCTTTTTTTTTTTTTTTTAATCATCTGAGCCATCGGCAAAGCCCATATACACACATACATACGTATTCTTTCCCAGTCTTTCCCGTCACTGGTCGTCACACAGTGGGGACTACAGTTCCCTGTGCTCTGCAGGCCCTTGCTGTTTGTCCAGATGTGGAACAGCGTGTGTCTCTCTCTTAAATTCCCCATTAATCCCTTCCTGCTCTTTCCCCTTTGGTAAGCGTGAGTTTGTTTTCTGTGTCTGTGAATCTATTTCTGTTTCATAAGTCAGTTCATTAGTATCGTTCTTTTAGATTCCACATGTAAGTGACACCATGCGATGTTTGGCTTTCTTCACTCAGTGTGATCAACTGTAGGTCCACCACGCTGCGGCAGAAAGCGCTGCCTCCTTCCCTTCTGTGAGGAGGATTCCACCCCATGCGCCACAGCTCCTCTGCTGACGGACTTCGAGGCTGCTTCCGTGCCTTGGATGCTGTGGACACTGGGGCGGATATAGGCCCGGGGTGGGATTGTAGCACCAAATGGCAACTCAGGCTTTAGTTTCTGAAGGATATTCTGTTTACTCTTTCGCCGTGTTTCTCACAGTGCCAGCTCTGCCTTGACGCACACCCCGCTGTGTCCCCAGAATCTCACCAGGGCTTTGGCGCATGGCAGCGCTCAGGACACGCGGTCCGCCGAGCACAGAACCACGCTCGTGCGCGTCGGGCCTGTCGCTGCTGCAGGAGGCTCCCTGTGTGCTCAGCTCAGGTCGGACTGTGCTTTCTGTCCTGCCCACCTCTCGGCAGACGTGAGGACCTTGGGAGTGAAGTTTGTAACACTGGAGACTCCATGCTTACCATGCCATGCTCATTTTGTAGAATCGCAGTCACGTTCCACACATTGTTTTTTATATTTTCTGCTTTTTTAACCTAACATTCCAGGGTGCACATTTTCCTGATTGTTCTTATTTATGATGGCTGGATCACAACAGAGCAGTTTAGCGGCTGAGTGGGTCCTCACGTGGTGGAGTAAGGACTGGGGGAAGAAGCAAACTGGGGGGCCTATTAAGTCTTATTGATTTGCTATCAGTCACTGTGCAACACGCCTCCACCCCCGCCTCCTATTTTCCCTGCCATCCAATAGGAAGTTCAGAGAAAGGGCTGGAAACAAGCCCTCATTAAGTCACTTCTGCTTACTCCTTCCCCACCTCAAAGCCCTGCCGTTAGCACACACACACACCACCCCACACTGTACACTCAGGGGTTGCATCGTCAAATGGACTCCCTCAGTGTGACCCCATGGAACATTCCTAAGGATCAGCTGCGATTCATTTGGGTCAAGTACAAATAGTGTCTACTCAAATGGTTGCTCACTTCTTACGACCCTCGTTCTCACTCCTCGTAACCAGTCACAGGACGGTTCCTACCTGGCGAGTTTTCTCTCGTGAGGAACTGACTCCCGCCACGTGGCTGACCTCTCAGCGCCCCTGCCTCCGACACCTGTTCTCCTGGGGTCGTGTAGGGAAGATGGTGCATCCTGATCCTGTGTCTCACCAGAACTTTCTTTGGGCCAACCTGTTAATTCTTTTACCCACGAGAAGTCCGCAATCTGGCCTATTTGCTGATTAAAACTGACTTTTCCTCACTTGTTTTGGACCTAGGGTGTTGTAGTTAGTTGAATCGAGTCTAAAAGTTTTCCCAAACCAGCTATATTGCATTCAGCATTTTAAACTTACTGGATTTAATGGCCAGAAACTGATGTAATTATGACCAGTTTCCCAGCAATAAGGGCATTTTTACTGCCCTGGAGAGAGCTGAGAGAATTGGCCAGTCCACAGTGAAGTGGGTAGGTATGGATAATTTTCTTCAAGAAAACAGTCATGTCTTAAGGGGTGAAAAAGAAAAACATTCAAGTCCTCAGCCTGCCATCCTCATGGACTCTGGGCTTAGCAGGGGCCTACAGGTCTAGTCGGGAGTCTGGAGGGAAGAATGAAGGTGTCAGGCTAGGTTGGGGAGCCTACGGATCCCAGAGGAGGACTGCCCTCGACTTCCCTGAGACCATCCTGATGACTAGCGCCACTCAGAAGGAGCCTCGCGTGCTTGTGTTGAGGAATAGGACATCACATTTCTCAGCAGACTCCAGGAAAGACACAGAGGTCACGAGGCAGCCAGAGGCCGCGTTTGAGAATCGCTGCCTTATGCTCCAAGTGCCCTCAGCATCTCATGGAAGACGAGCAGGGAACGGAGCAGCGAGTGTTCCTGTAGTCTTGCTTTAAACGTGGATGTGCAGGGCAGGTCAAGAAACGTCTGGAGCAACCAAGAATGAGTGTGCAACAGCAGGTGGAAAGCGGGGAGGGACTGCCAGACCACACCACACTGACCAGGGGCTCCTCGCAGATTCCACCCCAGCGTCTGAAGGCCAGGGGGTAGCATGTCGCGATATGCAAGGGGTGGACAGACATGGCTTTGAAGTAACTTAAAAACCTTCGCGCTCCAAGAGGAGACAAAGTATATGTTAAAAGTGCAAAATAAAGGGGCCGATGGAGAGGTTTATGTTTGAAACGGAAACCCTCTGAAGTAGAGTTGTCAGTTTCCTGCTTGTCTGGGCTCGTGCCTGTGAGATCTGAAGGCTGCGGAATTAGAATAACCCTCCTGTGTGCAGTGTGCGGAGCACCTGGGCCGCGCGCTCGTCGGCTCCGTCTGCTGGTTTTTTTCTAGTCTGTCTGGGTTGCCTGGGCCTGTCTAAAGGAACTCAAGAATAAGAAAATCAGGTTAACTTGGCTTCCCTTTGCCACACACATTCAGTCCCGGTGGAGACAGACATGCGTTATTTCCCACTGGTAACGGAGGCCCGCAGCCTGCCCATACCTGCGTCCCTGGCAGCCACGGAGCTCCACTCCTGAAACCACATCCAGGCAGGGGAGCCACACCCGAGCTTTTATGAGCTGCACGAGGGCGATAGAGTGAGTCAGGTCCACGAGCGTCAGTTCATACTGTATCACCAGGATACAGCGTGAAGTACATTCTGACTTCCATGTTTTTTAAGGACAGTGCTGAGGAAGGTTGTCAGCAGGCCGGGCTTTGTCACCTGGTGGCCACTCGGCCTGGGTGAGCCACTGTCCCCTCAGCTGCCCCCGCACACTTCAGGCTCCTGCCGTTACCCGGGGCCAGAGATGGCTTCTTGTATTGGTTTGCATTTGGGAAGCTGAAATCCAGAAAGGACGCCAACACAAACTCTGTCCTGCAGGGTGAGTATGCCAAGAAAAGAAGGAAAAAAAAAAAAGCCCCTACCTTACAATTTGTGAGCCTGGTGGGGAACATGAGGGATAATTCTGTGGGATACAAGCCTCTCCTTTTGGTGTTTCAGTTACACCAAGTGATTCCCGAATGCTCTCTGACACACCTGATGTTCCAGGGACTGTAGCAGAAGGTTGCATAGAGTGTTTACCCAGAGTCCATCATCTGCTTGTTCATATACTCTCAACTAAACCGATGTGGGGAACTGTCTTTCCAAGTTGATCTTCATTCTAAACTCAGATTCACAACTTTTTTATGATCTTTCCCTTTAAGGTCCTATGTTTTGAACGGGATGCCTGTCTGCCAGGTGAACTGCACGTATTTAGTACATTCATGTTTCCACTTTGATTGATTTTAGCCGTCCAGCTACCAGTCAGACATCTTAGCAGCAGGAGAAATGTGAGGCAGGCATCCTTTGTTCGCAGGGAATGAACACCAGCCATTTGATGTTTTGAAATAAAATCTACTCTCTGCTATAGAAAATTACTGCAAAATAAAATTGTTTCCTTGTCTTGGCTAATGGGCATCAACCGACTTCTAATGAAAACACTAACTACAGGAGGAAGGCACTGTGTGACACTCTTTGCAGTGTGCGCTTGCATTATTGATTTCTTAGAGTCACTGCATGGCTTGCTCTTGACTGCAGTGATCAGACCCATGAGAAGTTGTCTAGCAGCTGCTCAGCCATGAATTCAGCATCTCCATGGACAAGTGTCATTTTCCCCCTGCCTTACTGAGTATGGGTCTCAGCATGAAGCAGTTGAGCACAGCACAGCACATGTACTCTCTTAGCAATCTCCTACAAAGAGCAAAGGCTTAAAAAAAATTTTTTAATTGAACTATAGTTGATTTACTGTATTGTGTTGGTTTCAGATATATAGCAAAGTGATTCAGTTATACATGTATAACTCTGTATTTATTCTTTTCCATTATAGTGTGTTTCAAGATACTGAGTATATAGTTCCCTGTGCTATACAGTAGGACCTAGTTGGTTATCCATTCTTTATATACCAGTTGTATCTGCAAATCCCAAACTCCTAATTTATCCCACCCCACCCCACCCCTCCCATCCCCTTTCCTAACCATGTAAGTTTGTTTTCTTTCATTTATATCACTTTTTAGATTCTACATATAAGCAACATCATATGATACTGTCTTTCTCTGTCTGGGTTACTTTACTTAGTATGACCGTCTGGGTCCATTCATTTCATTGCAAATAGCAGTATTTCATTCTTTTTATGGCTAAATAAAATTCCATTGTAAATATATAAAGGGCAAAGTTGTAAACACTGATAAAGTCCAATTTGTCAGTGTTTTTCTTTCTGGGATTGCGATTTTGTGTTGTATTTGAAAACTCATCAGCAAACCTAAGGTCATATATGTATTCTCCTATATTTTCTTCAAGAAGTTTTTTTGTTTGTTTCACATTTTACATTCAGATCCATGATCCATTTTGAATCATTTCATTTTGGGGACATGGCACACAGCTTATGGAATTGTAGCTCTGATCAGGGACTGAACCCAGACCTTCAGCAGTGAGAGTTTGGAGTCCACTGAACCAGCAGGGAAGTCCCTTGAATGACGTTTTATTTGAGGTGTAAGATAAGTGCTTAGGGTCAGGTTCTTACACAGAGGTGTCCATTTGTTCCAGCATTGTTTGTTGAAAACTGTTCCCCCATTCAGGTTACCTTTGCACACTTGTCAAAACTTTGATATTATTTGTGTGGGTCTGTAAAAAATCCTGCTGGGATTATGACAGGAATTGCATTAAACCTGTATTTTGGGGAAATCAATATATGTGCTCTATTGAGTCTTCTAATTCATGAACATAGTAAATATATCCACTTATTTCATTAAAAAAATGTTTTATCAGCATTTTGTAGGTTTTAACGTACAGATCCTGACGTTTTGCTAGTTATACCTTTGAAATTTGTCAGAACTTGCTTTATGACAGTAAGTATATTTTGAAGACTTTACATGTACATTTGAAAAGGACATCTATTCTGCAGTTGTTAAATGAATTTTTCTTTATATGTCTTTAAGGTCAGGTTTGCTAATCTTGTGTAAAACATCCATATCCCTTCTGATTTTCGTGTGCATGATACTGGGAGAGATTGAAAAGTATGCCACCGTAATTACGGATTTGTCTCATTCTCACTTTGGTTCTGTCATTTCTTTAAACATATTTTGAGGCTGTTATTAGGCACGTTTAGAATTTAGACTTGGTGTATCTTCCAGATCAGTTGATCTTTTTATAAATACATTGGCTTAAAGCTGACTTTGATATTATTATAACTACACCAGCTTTCTTTCGTTACAATTTGTGTGACATATCTTTTTTCATTCTTAAAACTTCAGTTGTTCTTTGCCCTTGTATTTAAGGTATGTTGGTATGCATCACATGGTTGCATTTTATTTTGGTCATATCCAGTCTAAAAATGTTAGTCTTTTATTTGTAGCAGTTTGTAAATTACACTTAATATAGATGTTGATATATTTGGGCCTACATTTACTTCATTACTCTTGATTTCCGCTCTTTTTTTCCTTCCATCTTTGGGTTTGTTTTGCTCTTTTTCTAGTTTCTTAATATGAATTGCCTGGATTATTGACTTGAGACCTTTCTTTTTTTTAAGTATTTAGTACCATAAAGTTCTCTTTAAGTACTGGTTTAGCTGCACCTCCCCCCACACACCCCGGCCAGACTTTGATATATTGTATAGACATCTTTCAACTCAGAATACTAATTTTCCTTGAGATGTCTTCTTTGATCCTTGGATTATTTAAGTGTGTGTTGTTTAATTTCCAAGTGACTGGAAATACTTTAGTTATCTTTGTTATTTACTCTAACCCTAACCCTCTGTCACCTTAACCCTAATAAACCCATGTCCGTTGAGTCGATGATGCCACCCAACCCTCTCATCCTCTTGTCACCCTCTTCTCCTACCCTGAATCTTTCCCAGCATCAGTCTTTTCCAGCGAGTCAGCTCTTTGCATCAGGTGGCCAACGTATTGGAGCTTCAGCTTTCTCAAGCTCCTCCTTGTCACCTCCCTAATACTTTCTGGTTCCCTAGGTCTCTCATTTTCTGTCTGGCCACTGACTGCTCCCTTCCACACTTGTCGTGTCTGGGCCAAACACTGGGAGAACAGAGGGGAGTTTTGGCTGATGGCTCCTGTTGCTGCCACCACAGAATCGCCCGCTGCCTGGGGCGGAGGAGAACCCAGGGAAGGGAAAGGGGCTTTCATCTGCACTCGGAGCTTTTGGACCTTTCCTTTCCCCTTCCTGAAGCCTGGCTTCTCCCGCAGCCCTCCCCTCTGCCCCTCAGTGCTCCCCTCTGGGGTCTGGGTGTGCTGAGGTCAAGGTGGGCTGCCAGAGGGGAAGCAGCAGAGGCGCTCTGGTCTCCGCCCCACTGCTGGTGCTGCTAACTTTTCTGTGCTCTCAGAGAGCTGCTCTGTGTACTCTGTTCCGGTTTTAAATGGACAAGAAGAGCGGCATGCGTTTTCTCTGTCTTTCCCAGAATTAGAACCTCTGACTGGAATTATTTAAAATTTCGTTTTCTAATTAACTCATCTTTATAGTTGGGATAACAGTTGATGTGCTAGTAAGAGTTCAGGTAAGCAGCCAGAATGCATAGTTTTCAGTCCTCTTGGCTTTATTTATGCTTGCCTTTATGTCAGCTGCACATGATGCTATTTTGGCCTCTTGCTCTGGTCACCTAATTTCCACTGTAGGTTTCTATTTACACTTTCCAAGTAGCCTCGTGAGTAAACGTACCCTTGCTATTTCTTTGTGAGTGGGGCTCAGCCTCTTACATGTGGCGTGTGGCAGGGTTAGTCAGGGCAGCAGGTTCAGGGCAGCGGGTTTGGATGTAGCTCACCTGAACTGTATGAGGCACAGCTTTGAGAAAAACTAGATGGGAATCCTTGCTCAAGATCCTTTCTGGCTAAGTTTGTGCTTGCTTCAGACCTACTGAACCCCACAGCAGCCTTCTGAACTCATCAAGCTGGGTGTAATTTCAGAATGGATTCGCACGCAACTCTTTTAAGGTGCAAATCTTTGCAGAAATTACACCTGATGCAGTTGGGCTGACAGCTGGTGTCTGTCTACACACTCAGGAAGTGGGATAGGAACTCCATGGAGGCTCAGATTCATTCACATGCAACTAAGAGGCCACATTAAGGTCTAATTACCCCTGTGACCTTCCTGTCCGCATCTGTGATTGGTTAAGAAATGGAGAGAGGATACTGCAGCCTTGCTATGATCAGGTAGAAAGACAAAAGCACAATGGGAGCAGCCAGGGTCAGCCTGGTTCCAGCCTCAGGTGGGATCAGGGTCCAGCTCCCCGTGTGCTGCCACTGCGGCCCCTCATCTCACTAAGCCTGTTGCCTCATCTATAAAGCACAGTGTGCGCTTACCTTGTGAGGTGAGGATACTGAAGGAGGCATGAGAAAATGTACAGGAAACTGCAGTCTGCTGAAATGTGAAGTGCCACCCAAGTGTTTATTAGAAAATATTTGAAAAATAACAGATAAAAATAGGACATGGATGATGAATCAAGGGAAACAAGTCTAATACTAGAGCCTGGGTTCTTTCCTAAAGCCTTCTCCTCTCCGTCGGGCACGGACAACAGAGTCTGGAGCAGGACGTCTCTGGGAGTGGGGCTGGGGCGGCCTCTCTGAGTCCCTTCCAGCCCTGAGGGTTTAGGATTCTGCCCATGGTGCCACTGGCTCAAGAGTGCCTGAGTGTGTCTCCTGTTTCTCCCAGGAAGCTGGCAAGGGCACATTTCCCAGGGAACCTGGGCAGGGGTGTTGCCCTGGTTCAGCTGTTAGTGCCTCTTCCTTCTCCCAGCACCCCGAGATCAGCAGGAACCCAGAATCACCCTTCTGGCTGTAGGAAAGAAGCTGGGTTGGGCTTGGGACACAAGGGCCAGCAGGGTCATGGAACCGACAGCCGGCAAGTTTGTTCACCCATGATTTGCTTTCCCTGAAGTGTTCAGGCTCCCAGAACACAGCCTCCTAAGGGGCCGACAGGAAGCACCCCATCCTGACCTGGCACTTTTCCAACTGCAGTGGACTCCCTCCTGCTCACCCCGAGGGTGCCTCTGTGATTAGTAGCACCCCGGGGCTCACTGCCAGTAACACGGGCAGCCAGAGACTCAGGATGCCCAGCGAACAGGTCTGTGGGTCAGGATGGAGCAGCTGACTGCTCTCCTCTCCTCCCTTGCAGATCACCTCCAGAGAGAAGCACTTGGAGAGTCTCAAGAGCGCAGGGAACCTCCTGCAGGCTCTGGAGGGGCTGATCCCGGCCGGGGGGTGAGTAGGCTTGGCAAACTCTCTCCCATTTCTTTTTTCTCTGCTCCTCGTTTCCCCTACACACCAGGGACCATCACCCTCCCCCCTGACACTGCCCACTGTGTGCCCTCCCTCCTGGTGGATGGGCCACCCAGGCCCCACCTGCTAAGGGGTGCCCAGCCTTTGCTGGTAGTTTTCCTTCAGAATCACAAGGGTCTATGGAATCTGCTCCCTGGTATTGCGTTCACTGGAGAACAACGTGTGGTTCAGGTACTGGGGAGACGGTGATTCTGTGGAGCAGGCTCAGCTCCAACCAGCACTGCTGCATTAGTCCTGGACAGGGTGGGGCAGCGCCTCCTGGCCTCCTCCGCCTCTCCTGCTTGTGCTTTCTGTGAGCTGGGAGGGACAGGCTGGCCTTGATGGGAGCGGCCCTTCTTGCCTGGTGGCCCCTGTGGTGTAAGGTGTGGAACAGTGGCTCCTGGGCCGGGTGGGTCCATCCCCAGGGACGGCAGTGTCCTCAGCCCTGATGGGCCCCTGACAGTGGGTGCGTTTGTCTTGCTGGTCACTTGGCACCCAGTGCCACTCTGGTGGGTGGGATGGGCTCATGGCTCCACCGGAGTAGCCTGGCCTGAGCCAAGAGCAGTTCAAGTGCATTCTTTCCTTCCACAGAGACCCCTGATGTGCAGAGCAGGAATATGTGGCCCCATCCCCCTGTACCCCACCTCTTCTTTGCAGCCCCCAGTCCCACTCCTAGGCAGCAGCTCGCCTACCATGTAGTCAGGGGTGTGCCACCAGCCAATTTTACACTTCAGGGGGCACTGCCATGCGCCACTCTCTCCTTTTTGTTAAGGCACAAGTGTGTGTCTCAGACAATTTGCTCCAGTAACAAAGATTCCATGTTAAGGTCTTAACTCCACATCCACACCTATGAGAATGAGAAATCCAGTTGCTGGCTGACTGGCCAGGAAGGGGCACCATGGAGCGTCTGGGATCTCTGCTGGTTGGCACAAGTCAGTTGCAGGCTGGCGCCAGGCAGGCTCCTTGTGGGCTCTGGGCTGTCAGGCTCTGGCTGCCGTCTGCCTGACTCGCCCTCACAGCTCAGCATCAGTGCATCTGTCCAAAGCAGCTCAACGCCAGGTGGTGGCAGGGCCAGGAGCTCAGGCGTAGCTTAGGGGGCTTGCTATGGTGGGACTGTGGGCTTTGGGGTCCTCACCCCTGACCCCTAGAGCCTGGGGATCCTGTCTGTGCTTTTCAAAATGATGCTTAGGGCAGCTTTGGGAAATAGCTGGTTCGTCAGGTACTCAGGTGAAAAGGAGGCCAGCCCCTTTAGAAGATGGGGCATTTAACCCTGGAAATGCCTACATGTTTACTTTCGTTTTTCTCACAGGTCATCAGCCAACAGCGCAGTGGCGTCCTTAGCCCTGGAGATCCTCCAGGCTGCTGGACACTAGGCAAGGCGGCACTCGGCACAGTCCTCTGGTGCCGCCATCCCTGGCTACACACACCACAGGTCACCCACAGCTCTGTGTGGACCCAATAAAGTCAACTGAATCCAGAAGCTCTGGCTGAGGTGCTCTTGACTCCAGCCCTAGAAACCCACTCCGAACGAGCCCTCTCGGTGCCTGTTGGCTGCGTCTGGGAACCCAGGTTTGCTCGACGTTCTCAGAATGCTCTCCCTCTGTGTGGGCCAGGCAGGCCTCTGCCCAAGCCGGCACTACCTGCACTCATCAAAGTGGAGGGAAGCTGTGGGCGTCTCCCAGCCTCTGTCTCCTCCAGAGATTCACCAAGCGGGACGAGACAGGAATGCTCTTCCAGCTACAGATCTAGAGCAAGCCTCTGGAAGCTTGTTTTATTTTACCTGCCTGGCTTTTTCATTTCAGGGATGAACTGATTCTAAGAATCCTGGGGAGAAACGGGCAAGACTCCACTCACAGGAGCAGGTAGTTAAAACTTTGCCTAAAGGAATGCAGCATGCTCATGGGATGCTGGCCTCCTGCTCACCTAAGTGGGATGAAGGCATCAAGGTAGACTCCTTCTCCCCACCTTCTACCAGAGACCACCACCTCCCAGCCTCGAAACCTTCCAGCTTATCCTCACACATACACCCTTAACGCCCCGACACTGCAGAGGGGTGCTAGGACCGCGGCACTGGGGGCGAGGATCCTGGGTGGCTGGAACCAGAGCCCCTATACAGGCAGGATGGGCAGGGCAGGCAGGGGTAGGAGCTACACGGACATGGAATTCTCCAGGCAAGAATACTGGAGTGGGTAGCCATTCCCTTCTCCAAGGGATCTTTGCGACCCAGGGATCGAACACAGGTCTCCTGCACTGCAGGATGATTCTTTGCCATCAGAGCCACCAGGGAGGCCCCATCTACAGTGTCACAGGGAGCTGGCCACACTGTCACCAACAGCCTCATCTGCCGCAGTGTGCCAGCTTCCCTGTGGCTTTGCAGTGAACAGCTGCTCTGCGTCCCCCTCCACAAAGGCATGGATGTAACTTACCGTATTTAAACCCCACCACCTGCCAAGCACGCCACCTTATCTCCATCTCATAGCAGAGGAAACCGAAGCTCAGAGCCAGTCCACTTGCCCAAGGCCCCGCTGTCGGGTCGAACTTAGGACTCGGACTCCAGAGCCTGTTTGTCCACCAGTGGGATATCCAGAGCCGAGCTGTGAGTAGCTGAGGTGTAAGGGGGACCTGCACCCCGGAGCAGGCAGTTTCTTTTGCTCCAGCCTCCCTAGTGCCCACATGAGGAGGCCCCACAGGAAGTCCTGCTGGGCAGCATGCCCGTCACCCGGCTGTGCGCCCCGGGGGCCCTGGCCTGCCTGGATGTGCCTGTGCTCCAAGGGTGAGGGAGTCGATGGAGGCCTGGCCTTCAGCTCCTGTTGCTTTGCCCCTCTGGTGCAGGCAACAGGCACAGTTCTGTCTGCCCAGGCAATCTGTTCTCTGCTTTCACTCAGATCTTGAGGGAACCACCCTGGAGTTCTGGGCCGAGTCCTCCCAGAAGGTATTTCAGAACAATGGAATCTTCTTTACGCTTCTGCGTTGAGCAGGGACTCTCTGCTGCTTAAGGTGAAACAGGAAAGCTTTAACATTCCAAAACCACGCATGGCTGCGAGTCCCCAGCCTTGCTTCCTGGAGGAAAGGCGCACCGGAATAGGCACGGGTGAGAAGACAGTCCCTAGCAGGGCCTCTGCCCAAGGGTGCTGAACCCAGGGTGTCAGGCACTGAAGCTAGCCCATGCCACGCTTTGCACCCTGGCGTGAGGCTCTCCTGTCCTCCTGGAGTTGGGGGATTCTTTATCGCCTTCTCACAAAGGCCTCTTATGGGAGCAAGAGCCCCAGTCCTGATGAGCTGAGGTAGGGACATGAACTGTCTGGTGGGCGAGGAGGATGTTGAGGGCGGTGACCCCTGCTGCCCCGCATGGGGGACCAAAACCCCTTTGTGGCTTCCCAGGCTCTAAGAAGAGCTGGCTGAGCGCCCCAGGGCGGAGAGGCATCACAGAGTAAGTGCAAAGGCGGCAGCAGAAGCACGCCATGTGTGGAGAGGACTTACGAGGCCATACCAGGCTGCCTCCTCTCCACTCACGGCAGACCCAAGCTGTGAGACCTCGCCTCAGCTCACAGCCTGGAACACACCCAGTGAGCGGGCCCTCTGGGAAGATCTGTTTGCGGTGACTTTGGCCTGGGCGGTCTCCTGGGCAGAATCTGGCAGCTAAGCAGCAGCAGCGGGATTTACTTCTTAGGGTTCTTGGCACTTGTCCAGCTGTTCATGTCTCCCGTATTACTATGAGGTCTCCATGTCACCTCCTGAGGTTCTCAAGTCAGTTCTGGGGTTGCAGGGCAGTTGTCAGCCCTGTGGCACAGGTCAAAAAGTGGGGCCTCTGCTGGCCAAGGCTCTGGTCAAAGGTCTGGGTCTCTCCTGCCCCCACTGGAAGCAAAAATGCCCTGTTTTCTCCTTACTCAAATCACAGAAAACTACATAGCAGTCAGTCTCTCTAACACGGGGACTTAGGCTGAGTGAGGTAGGAGCCTCAGGAGGGGGAGGCTTGGTCCCTGGGGAGAGCTCTGGAGCTGGGGGACAAGACTCACCAAACGTGAGGATGCTTTGGCCCCAACAGCCTTGGCCCAGAATCAGGACCCGGGCAGAGTTGGGGTCTTGATGTGACCCGACCTCCACCCCTCAGAGGCGTGACGCTGAGGTGGCAGAGCAGGCCTGTCACCCCTCCCTCTAGCTTCCTCACCAGATGGGGAGGTGGCATGGATGCCACATCTGATGCTAAGAAAAGGAAACACTACCTTCAGTGCCTTGCACCCCCACCGCCATTATTCTCGAATCGCATTTGCCAGGTGTTCACTCAAGCGAGGCAGTTAGGGTCTCACCTACTAGAACAGAACACCTGCAGTGGTGCAACTCAGCTTTCTGTTGGCGTATAAACTATACAGCGTGGGGCGGATCTTCTGTTTTTATTACACTAATCAAGACAAAAATGCAAGAGCATATTTACCTCAAGATCTTTCACTATCAAGGATTCAAATTTCCAGATCAAAGCCTCAGGTCTCAAACACCTCCTCCAACATGGAAAAAGCTGTATTTTTCAGCTCAGTGGTGGTCACTGCAATGGGATCAAACGTCCTACGCACCTCCATCTCCAGGTAATAAATAAATCACTATTCCGATTTTTTTGGTAATTTTTTTTGTTTTTCATTTTACCATCTGTGGGTGGTTTAAGATAGTTGCCCCTTTTTTGCACCTATACAGCCCTAGAGCATGCCTTGGTGACTTGTTTTTTGCTCAGTATCAATGTGAGATACACCCATACCGTTGTGTTAAAGTTGTATTTTACTGCGTTGTGGCTGTTCTCTTGCAGTTACCGGACACATGGGCGTCTGGTGTGGGCTTTTATACTTTGCTAATAATGGATTTTCTTTTCCTGCATTAACTTCAATTTTATCCAAATGGCTTCCTACCTGTTCCACACTTTACTGAAAAGTCCCTCTTTTTCACACTGACCTCCTGTGCTACCTTGCAGGTGTCTGTTGTCTTCGTCTTATTCTGTTCCCTTAGTGTACACTTCTATTCATGTGCCAACAGCAGTATTAACTCATTACTGATCACGTGACTTTTTTCCAGAAACTAACACCATGGCTGGCAATTTTTCTCTTGACTGGCTAAAATCTGTTGTTCCACCTGACACACCTTTAGTCTTCTGATTTTTGTGAAATGTTGTCTTCAAACCATTTTTCTGAAGAAGCAAAGAAGCATTCTCCAGAATCGTGAGTTTTCTTTTTTCTTTCTTCTTTCTGTATCAGAATCAATCACTAAGGTTTTTTGCTGGCATATTTACATTGTCTGAATCAGAACTATATTCTGAAGAACTCTCATCTTCTGAGACACTAGTATATATGTTGCTCAAAATTTTGAGAATTTTACATTTATAATACACACAAAGTTGGAACAAAAAGCGAACAGAACAAAATGTGAATAATGACAATCTTAAGTTGTATGCTCTAACAGTTTCTGACAGTGATGTTAGTTCTATCCCTCTCTAAAAATGTGTTGATACATCTCCGGTCAATAATGTGTTAGCTACCTCTAGCGTTACCTCAAGTTTCACAGTCATGCCTTAACAGCTTATAGAACAAGTCCCCTTATCTCATTTTTCACAAGTGTCCTGGCTGTTCCTGTCCCTTTGTCCTTTTCAGTACACTGCAGAGCTACTTTGCTGAATCAGATTAATCTTCATATTAAGTTTTTACATGGAACTTCAAAACTATGATGATTTTAGGCAGAGCTTTGAAATATCTTCTGGTTTTAAAAAGTTCTTTAAATAGAACACCCTGCTGTGGTTCTTTCTGTTAGAAGCTGAGCTCACTACCAAGCTCTGCACTCTGACCTACTAACAGTTCCTGCCGTGCCGCCTCCATTCTCTGCGTCACGCACTGGGAGCAGAACTGCCCCTTTCCCTCTCATCCCAAGTAGACCACAGGGAAGAATTTATAAAGCTTTTATACAGGGTCCTCATCCAACAACATGGAACTAAGTACACGTTTAAATACACAGTCAATCAGAAACAGCTCTCTCTCGGTACAAACACTTTCACTCTTTTTAAAGCCCCCAAACACAAGTTCTAACAGGTATACTGACTCTGCCCTCAGGGGTGAACTAAAAACTTATCAGACCTACCACCAGGATGACAGGCTCACCTGGCAGAGAGCAATGGAAGAAGGCCCATTCTAATTCGCTCTGATTATGTTCAGATAAACATCGACAGGTAAACCATCTTAATTATCAGTTCAAAGTGGAGTTGAAGGAATTCCCCGCTCCAAATGAATCATACTTCTGTGCTTGAAGTCCAAATCCAGGTGGGTAATTCTTCATTATTACCTTAAAGGAATGAGACCATGTGATGGAGTTTGGGGGTGGGATGCTTATTTGGAGCTCAGAACCCCATGGACAGAGGAGCCTGGTGGGCTACAGTCCACAGGGTTCCAAAGAGTCAGACACAACTGACAGACTAACACACTTTATATTCTATGTCGCCAAAGAACTAGATGCCTTTGAACCATGAGGCCTCTGGTCACTCGGACAGAATTATATACATACCTGCAGTCAGGCTGAAGGAGTCTTGGCCACAGGCTGTAAGCCCAGAGTCCTTCAGTTAGAGATGGTGGACTCTCCTCCTACACAGCTAAATGTGCAAAGCTAAAACATTTTGGTGCAGTTTAACCCAGGACCAAGTGTAAAGAAACTTGACAAAACAATTCCATCTATTAGCAGGAAGGTTCTTCCATCATTACAACTTAAATTATTTCACTATTTGTTTACTCAGTTCAACTTCATCCTGAGGAAAACTTAGACCGCTTAGTGACAAGGAAAAAAAGGTGACACAATCGAATGAATTAAAAGTTTAATTCTGAACCATTTTTATAACCGCATTTTCTCTTGAAGCATTGTATCACAGCAGGTTACAACAACTTTGGGATAAAAGGCAACTGGTAAACTGTCCAAAACAAGGTTCCAAATAACACCTCTTACTGACTTACCTACCCATACATATCCCAAATAAAGTTTTTGATCAAAAACATGAAATAGATCCACCTGCTTATTTTAAGCATATTAAAAAGGAAACTAATTGGACCATTTCTATTTGTCTATTTTATACAAAAAGGCTACACAATGTTACACTTTATCAGATTACAGTTAGAGTGATTATGAATTAGTGTTTCTACACCATTACTCGATTCTTAAAAATTAGAAATTGCTGTAGCAGTATTCACTATAACTTAACACTACGAGAGACTTAAAAAACTAACAGTTACTGCAAAAAAAAAAAAAGCTACTTCAAAGCAAGCAAAGTCAGTACCATTACAGATATTAAAAAAAAAAAATTTTTAACAAGCAAGGCTAGAGTTTGATAAATTCCATCTTGTGATCCATTCTTGTGCATTCTTCACTTCTTGAGTCACTCCCAAAATCCATTTGTATTGTAACTCCTCGACCAAAAAGGACCAGAACAAAAAGTTTACTTCAATTGTTCCCATAGGAAACTCAGCTTGGTTAGTGTGTCAGGCACTTTCTGAGATACCAGCCCACCCCTCGAGCCCTCTCAGCAACTCTACAGGCCAATCACAATGCAAGTTCAGACAATACAGCTGTATAAAGAGAGAAAGGCTGCTATTAATGTTTAAAACAGCAAATGTTACTCATCTGAGTATTAAGTTGCAAAAGCTGTGGCAAAAAACATTAAAGTTAATAACTTCCACACATGACCACCTAACAACCAGAAATCTGAGAACATTCAAATGTTCCAAGACATCTTTCAAAGCACGTATCTTTTTTTGTGGCAGATTTACAAATAGGCCTAAACCACTCCCACCCTACCAACCAAGTCTTTCTGAAGTTCTGTAGGCAGAGTAAAAGTATTTTACCCAAACTGGCTTGTTTAACTTCTTACCTAAAGGATGATTTACAGGTCAGTATCAAACCAGGCCAGCTGATTGCTGTCGCCCGGGGGCAGCCCATCCATGAGGTCCTGGGCATGCCCCAGATCTGGCAGCCCGTCAACTGGATAGTCAGCACCGGGGTGGTGGCCGCCCATCTCATGCTCCATCATGGGGTCCATCCCCAAGGCATCCTGGCCGTACCCACCGGAGTGAAAAGAACGATAGCTAGGATCTAGGAGTTGGGGCAGCGACACAGTGGGTGAAGGGGTGGGGAGAGAGTGAAGACATGACGTGAGCACAGAGTTAGGGGGATCCCAGGATAGCAAACATGTCAGAAAGCGTTCCTTCTAACCTCTTCACCTGCTTGCTTAAGCTGAGTCACTCCCAGTGTCAGGCCACACAAGGAGCCACGCGGCCTGTTTCCACCAAAGGCAGACCTGGACGTCTGGCCTTTCCCTGGGCAGAGACCAGCTGCTGAGCAGTGGCTACAGCTATGTGTTGGTTATAAAGTCTAGGCGATACCCACAGAAGTACTAAGAAAACGTGCCAGTTTCCTATGAAACCTTTGTATGTTTTTATCCAAAGGCTTAACATTTATATACCTGTAAAGGTAAGAAGCTTATGAGCTTTAAGTGTTTATTAACTAGGAATAAAACAGGTAAGATTATAAGTTTAAGATAAACAGTATATACTCAAATTTGAATTACTTAGATTTTCAGAGTTTTCTGAAAAGCTATGTAAATACGCATCCCAGATCTGAGTCTAGAATTGTAGACACAGGTATAAGGGTTCTCCGAACAAAAAATTGAATAGAAAGCCAGGCAACTTGTAACACGGCAGAAGTCTGGCAGCAGTGACACACATTTATTGGCATGATCGAGTGCTTGCTTGGTGTGTGGCACAGGATTCCCTGTGCACCAGTAAAGATACTACTGCTGACTCTAGAATTTAAGAACTGCCTTTAATTGCTACCACTACTTTCCTGCCAACAGGTCCTCCCAAGACAAGCAAAACAGCTCTTCTGACAAAGCTCTGGACCTTTAGCTTGATCTGGAGATAATCAAGAAATATGAGATACATACCATCCTGGCGATATCCAAGAGGTTCTCCCTGGGCACCAATATCAAGTCCAAGATCAGCAGTCTAGATGAACAGGTACAGGCAAGGAAGCAAAATGGAAATTCTCAACTCAAAGGATACTCTCTGATATTTTGAAAACATACTTATTTTCAGATTACAAAAGGAATAAAGGACTCAAACATTGTAGAACTACTTACAAAGTGCAGAATTCCTTCAAAATACAGATGTACATAATCACAGAAAAACTTTGTAATTTATTCTTTCTGCAAATATGTATTACCAAGTACTTTTAGGTGCTAGAAATATAACAGGAAACAAAACAGGTGTTTTGTTTCTACCCCCAAAAGGAGTTGCTGACAGAATGTGTTATGAAAAGATCCCCAGAGCCTGCACAACTAGAAGAACTAAGTTGCCCTTAACTCTGGGGAGCAGGTCTGGAGAAAGGGCTGGGTGAGGATCTTCAGAGCTCAAGTTGGAACGGGTGAGATTATCTATTAAACATGCAGTTAATATGTTGTTACTGTTTAGCAGTTTGCTTCTTTTCCCCTAACAATATATAGCCCCTCTCTTTATAATCTACCTTATGATTATGTACAAGAACTGCATCAACTTTCAGGGTGGTTTGACTATTTCAATTTGTATCAAGGACAAATACTGAACGAATTAATAGAAATTCAAGTAAAAAAGTAGGGGGAAAACAGTATTTTTTAAAAAATACTGATAAACTGACCTCCAACTAACAGTGTTTAATCGACTGCCCCTTTCCTAACAACCTTTCGAAAAATGTTTTTTAATCTGTTAAATTTTTCATCTGTCTGCCTTACAAATTCTAACTTGTTTGTTCTAAACAAGCTGTATAAAGTTGTAGTTTTTCCTTACAGCAGTTGCTAAGATAGTGTAAAGAATGAATATTCAAGCCAAGGACACTGTCAATGCAAATGAATGTGCACTGAGTCGTTTGAGAGGAAACCGCGAACTGCCTTGGTGCTCTATCGAACCATCGAATAAACGTGCTCACACTGCCTACCTCATTCCAAGCCATTGGCTCCGTTCTGAAGAGAGAACTGGTCAGCTCAACTGAAAGCCGTTTCTTATAATCCTGTGGCTTGTCCTCAGACATTCGGAACAAAACAGCAGCTGCATATGTTGCTGGGAGAGGAAGGAAAAAAGGTGCTTGAGGAAAAGCTGAGGCTTCGCTGTACACAAGCTAAAGGCTCTAATTCCTTTCCTACTTACCCACACCCTCATTCCTAGAATGAAGTAATTCTGTCAGAGGAGCTGTGGCTCCCTCGGCTTCAATAGCTTCTGCAGCTTCCTTGTCCTGAGCAAGTTCACAGAGGACCCCTGCAGCTACTCTTTGGATATTTTCAATAGGAGAATAAAGCAGCTGAGGAGAAAATACACATGAAACCTCATCAAATCCAAAGTTAAAACATGGCAAGCACCCCACGGTGGTATAAACAGTCCCAGTTCACGTGTCAGTGGTATCTGTACCACTTGTATCAAATAGGAAGCCTGCATTAAATCACACACTCTCTGTTCTTGACTGTTTGATGCTTGGCAGCAATGGTTTTCTGGAGCATTTTCAGCTACAAACCTCTTCTGAGTATTATTCAAATTAAGATTTGGAAAACCCAGAGGTGACTAGGGGTTTGTGCTGCGGCAGCCCAGACCAGCTTTCATCCCTTCTAAGCCGAGCACACCAGAAAGCAGAGTGGAAAATCTCCTCCTGAGGTTCCAGTCCCAGTGTTTCTCCTCCTAGGCTGCCCGAGAAAAATTAAGGGTATTTTCATAAATGTAAAAAGACATGACACATTTCCTATGTTTTGTACTTGACAAAGCATGAGCAGCACAGCCATTTTATGAATGGTGATAGGAGATGAAATATTATTACTATCTTGGCCCCTAATTTCCTTATACTTTGCTTATCTTTAAAATCCTGAAATTTTACTGACACACAGAATCTAGAACACCTCACTTAAAACTAACATACCTGCACAAACAATGGAATGGTATTTAGTCCTCTGATAACGATTCGGTTGTGAACATCCCGAGCTAGGATGTGAAGGGCTCCAGTACAACCTTCAACTATTTCTTCCATGCGGACTCCCTCCTACCGAAAGAAATATTGTTAATAAATAGGGGATTGTGCTCTCGAAAGTATATATGCTTGAAAGGCTTTCTGAGTAGTAGTCACTAGTTATTCACATTATAAATCCAAAGTTCCCCAGAATTTGCAAGTAAGTTCAGGAATGAAGATGGATCCACTAATTGAGTGTCACTTTGTTAAAGTGGCCTCTTGTCAGCACTAATTCCAAACAGCACCTCCAAAACTAAGCACAGCCAAGTGCAGCTTCAATGTACCTCTGACTCCCAAAGATCACTCTCTTCCCAACAAGGCACCCAGCACTCTGGGTAAAGGGAAGAAAGGAGACACAAAGTTGGGAAAGTAATGTGCAAACACTGTATCAACGTTTCCGTTCAGGTACTCCCTCGATTTTTGTACACCTATGTGTATTTGGTGAAAATTTAGCAAAGTTTTACCACCTACTGCTAAAAGTCTTCTGAGTTGGCAGGAGAAAATCCATTCACCTCCTCCAAGACTTTTCAACTGATAGCCTATATGGGATAAGGAAGTTAGCTTTTGCAAAACATAACTAGTCTGCTTTCCCTCTTTCTGAGTTTTAAAAAAGGTTATAACTTTGCTACTGCTAATTTGCAGCTTTTATATCCAACTTTACTTTTATTATGACACAAAAGCTCCTTTCTTCCCAGAGAAGAAATTTTAAAAGGTACCCTTTGCATTCTATTAAGCCACCTCATGGAGACCGGCCGATATCCAAAGTACTGAGTGGAGAAAGCCCAAGCGCCCTATCAGTGCATCCTAATCATAACTAGCGACGTCTCAAGATCTATTCTGTCAAGTCCTGTTCTCTAACCTGATCAAGTAAGAGACTCTGAGTCTTAAAACACATGCTGGGGAATCATAAGTATCTTTACTTAATAATGAAGCTACTTTTAAGACAGAAAACTTGACATAAAAGTTTCAGACTGTTAAAGACAAAAATTGCAGGCTAAGATTACAAGTAAAGATCCCAGAAATACTACCACTTATTCTTGCTGATATTCTTGTAAGTCCACAGAAATAGTTTAAACCACTCTTGGAAGAGACAGTAAAAGAGGTGTTAAATATTTATAGTTATCTACAAACAATAAATGCTAGAATCTTCCTACACGGTTTGTGGAAACATAAATTGATATAACCATTGTGGAGAAGAGTATAGAGATTCATTTTAAAAATATGAATATTACTACCGTTATGACCCAGCAATCCCACTACTGGGCATATACCCTGAAAAAACCATAATTCAAAAGGACACTTGTATCCCAATGTTCATAGAAGCACTATTTACAACAGCCAGGACATGCAAGCAACCTAGATGTTCATCAATAGATGAATGGATAAAACAGCTGTGGTAAACATATATGGTGAAATATGAGCCTTAAAAAGGAACGAAACTGAATCAGTTGTAGTGAGGTGGATGAACCTAGAGTCTGTCATACAGAGTGAAAGAAGTCAGAAAGAGGAAAACATTGTATATCAATGCATATATAGAATCTAGATGATGAGCGTATCTGCAGGGCAAGAACAAAGGTAGAGAAGAACTGGTGGACCTAACGGGAAGGAAAAGGTGGGATGAACTGAGAAAGTAGCACTGACGTATATACGCTACACGTACAACAGCTAAATAGTGGGAAGACGCCTGAATAGCACAGGGAGCTCAGCCTGAGGGGTGGGGGTGAGGGGGCTCAAGAGGGAGGGGATGTAGGTATACTCATAGCTGATCCATGCTACTGGACAGCAGAAGATCCATGCTATTGGACACCACAACATGGTACAGAAATTACACTCCCATTAAAAATTTTTAACAATATATGTTTATAGGTAGAACTGCAGTAGGAGATAACAGGCTCCGAAATCAGACAGACTTGGATTCAAATTAACGTCTCTGCTACTTTGGACAGAGGTGAACCTTTTGTATGGACAAGATGAGACCCCACAGCAGTTAAATCACACCCCACACTCCCTTTTGTAAGATTGAGGAGGCAGCAATGTGAAGGATATGTCAAGGGAGCTATCACCAGGGGCCATATTACTCCTTTCATTCTCCGCAGCCACAGAGACATGGTGGTTCTTTAAGCCAACAGCAAGCAGCCCTTCAGGAAGCTGGAGAATGGAGGAAGCCAATGACCGAAGTAGTTCAGGAGCCTATGGATTTACGCATTCCTTTTAAAAGGCCAGGGGTCACTACTAAGATTTACCTACCACAAACTGCTGCTGTGTTCCACCCATAGATGTACGACGCTGGGTATCCTGATGTGCACGAACCAGCAACTGAACTAGTCGTGGAATGGCACCCTGCTCACGCAAAGGTGCATGATTTGCTGGACAAAGGGCAAGATTTCGAATCAATCCAACAGTAGCCTGCAGATAAGAAGAAAGAGTAAAGAACTGGCATACAACAAAATCATGTTCTTAGTCTAAAATGCCTACCACACTAAATTCATCACTATTACCTGGAAGTAAAACTGACTACACAAACACTTCAAACCCCTACCCTCATCCCACCCATATTTCCTGTTTACAGCTCCTTATCAGCTAGCCCCCAGCGCCAAGACAGGCTGCTAGTAATAGTCAGAAGTCGTCTGTTTTCAATTCTGCAACCTTCAACTTTGACAGTTTACCTTGATCAGAGGCCAGTGGGATGGTGGATGTAGGAGTTTAACCACCACAGGTAGTCCATAGTGAAGGCGAACAGCGTTCTGGGCCATCTCAGCCTCCTGGTGCCGGCTGGTCAGATGACGAAGGGCACAGATGGCAGGCTCAGTGATGTCTTCCCTGTCCCCAGCACGGAGGACCGTGCGCACAAGGGCCTCTATGCCACCCACTTGGCACACCATCATCTTGTTCTTATAATTATTGCAAGTGAGATTAGAAAGAATTCCAGCTGCACAGGTGACCACATTGATATCATCTGAGCCCAGAAGCTGAACAAGAGTCCCAAGAAGACCTTCCATCCCTTCCTGTGGAGATGAAAACGGACACTAAGTACATATTCAGCTTGACACTTATCAGTAAGGCACCAATCTACTCTGAATGTACCTGTTTAGTTGCAGCATCTGAAAGATTCCTTAGAGTCCAAAGGCAGTTCTGAACAAGGCGCTGACTTGGATCTGTCAGGTGAAGTCCTAAAGCTTGCATTCCACCTAAAAAGATTAAAAAACATCTAAGGTGATAGCCATTAGCTCACAATTCCTATCAGTATTAAGTGTGTTCTTAATCTCAGAGGGTATCCTTCTTTGTTGCCAAAGCTTAGCCCCTCCATCTAAGTCCTTTATTTTCTTTCATTTTCTAGAATGCTGCTCAGTTTCCCTCTCTTTTCTAATTCACCTCAGCTAGTGACAACTTGTGTTATGTATCTGTTTCTTCCCTGTGTGGAAAAGCCTTCACTATCTCGTGTCTCCCTGTAGGTAATACTCCTGTTACTTATTTCCTTTCATCCAGTCATTTCAAGAATATTTAATACCAGACCCTGTTTTGCATTGGAGCTATATCAGGGAGGCAAACAGTCTAAAAGTCATACCTTCATAGAGCTTGTGGTCTAGCTGGAAGCACAAAATAAACAAATATACTGTTAGAAAGCTAAAACTATATGTCAAATGGTGTTAAGTGTACAAACAACAAAGACAAAGGAGGTGGCTACAGTTTAAAGCAGGGTAACCAGGATACCTGACTGTGAAGGTGCCATCCGAGCAAATCCCTGAAGGAGCTCATGTAAACTCACAGGGTGGAAACACAGTCTAAAAAGGCAGCACCAGAATGCTTACTCTCGGGGGCTGTATTAAAGGCAAAAGATGCTCTTCAAAGATTCACAACCTCCTCTTGTTTAGGACCCTAATGAAGGATGTTTACACTGCAGAGGCATCTAAATGGAAGCTCAATTCCCCACACACTGGCTAGCTTAACCTCACCATCTCTCTCTCACTGAAATCACTTCTAAATGCAGTGGGACATACTTTCCTTTGTCTCCTTGTTTATCTTTTCAGATCTGTTTTATTTCCTCAATTAGGTTAGGTCAGCCATGCAATGCTATGCATGCTAAGTCACTTCAGTTCTGTCTCTCTGCGATCCTATCAACTGTAGCCCACCAGGCTCCTCTATCCATGGAATTCCCCAGGCAAGAATACTGGAGTAGGTTGCCATTTCCTTCTTCAGGGGATCTTCCTCACTCAGGAATCGAACCTATGTCTCGTCTCGTGCATAGGCAGGCTCTTTACCCAAATGCAGTGGGATATACCCTTGTCTCCTTGTTTATCATTTCAGGTCTGTTTTACTTCCTCAATTAGACTGGGTCAACTTGCTGTAATTCTCACGCACCTTGTACTTTTCCTTCACAGCACTTTTCACAGCTATAATGGAGCCCACCACTCAGACCAGACCCTCCCTATCTGGTGCCTTCCTCATAGTAGCTCTAGCTGCTAACAGAGTGCACAGGGCTGATGCTCAGTAGTTTCAAAACGACTTGGTTCCTGTCTCCCTTCTCTCCCTCTACTAGTGGATCTTAATTCCAGATGCCTCTCAGAACAGCCTGCAGAGACTTAAAGACACACACACACTCTGACTGAGCATGCCCAGGGTGAAGATGGCTTTGCGGCACCCCCATGACTTCCCTACAGCCCTTACCCACATCCACTAAGAAAGGAACTCCCTAATCTCTATCCCTACCCAGTCTTCCCTAGCATTCCAGAAGCAAATATTTCTAGCTACCTACTGACCTTTCAGTCACTTCATAGATATCAACTCCCTAAATAACATTCATCCTTTGCTACATATTTTTGATATCAAATGATTTCATTCCTAAAAGCCTATAACACATCCCAGCAGCCTGGTCTGCTTGCCTTTGGGCAAACTGTCACATGATGCAAATAATATTCCAAACACCCCACTGTGATGCTGTAGCCAACAACAACTTCTCATTATAAGATAAAGACTGAATTCTTTAGCATAACCTTCAGGAACCCTTTAGGATTTGGACTTCATCTTAAATGGACCTAAGCATTCAACACCTGTGTTTCCAAAGCTGCAATAAAGCATGAATAAACATCATCCGGGGACCTAGCAAGTCCGGCACAACACAGGCCTGCCTGGCTCTGGCCCATCACCCTCATCCTGAGCTATTCATCCCACTACTCACTAGGTTCTAGTTACACAGACTTCCTCTTTAGCACCTAGAATGCAACGATTTCTTTCCTACCTTTAGGACCATCTGGCTTGCACTTAATCCTTACTTCTCATATAGACGAAGCCCTCTCATTCTGTGATTTCATTTAACATCCCCCTCTCAGAGAAGGACATTCCCGCCCCATAACTCTATCACTATTTGCTGTTCACTTCTCTCGTGATGCTCATTCCAATTTGTAATCACCCCATCATTGTGCATACTTCTGTCTCCTTCACCAGCCTGTTAAGAATAAATATGCAGACCATACCTATTTTGTTGCCCACTGCATACCAGCTTGAAACACAGGGGCTGAATATATTCAGAATAAACAAATGAGCATCAGAATAACCTCAGAAAATTTTTTAAATTAATTTATTTTAATTGGAGGCTAATTAACTTTACAGTATTGTAGTGGTCTTCCTAGGCCTCCAGTCCCAGGCATTTCCAGCTATTACTGACTCTCTTGTCACTTCAATACTCCAGGAATTCTGATTAAGTCTAAAAATCTGTATTTTTTTTTTAAACAAACATTTCAGGTATTTCTGGAATAACTGTTATCAAGCCTATTATCAGCCACCGTTTTTGGTAGTATGATCTCTGCCTGAACTAGGCTTGAACAGCACCAAAGAACGTGTCAAGCAGAACACATCCTTTGTCTGAATGCAACTTTGGCTTCAAACTGAATACAACCATCTACTTTCAGCCTGTGAAGGTCAGTTTGATCACCCTTTTCCTAAGAAAGGCAGTCTAATGAGAACTACATGTGCTGCACGCATGAGAACTCAGAATAGCCAAGTACACTTACCAGCTTCTACAATAGCTGGCTTGTTACTGGAGCAGACAGACAGCACCTTCAGCACTCTGCTTGTGGTCCACAGTAGTTTCTCGTAAGTATAGGTCCTCATTATATTCACTAGAGCTTGAGGTCCACCACTAGCCAGAATGATGAGCTAGAAAGATGTGTATATATGTTAATCATGGAATCTTGATCAAATGCACAAGAAAACCTTTATTACCAACTGATTTCATTATATAAGAATTTCAGCAGCTCAGTGACATAAATACCTGGTCATCATTAACTAGACCCCCAGACTGGGGTCATATTTAAGCCCTGCTTCTACAAAATTTCATTCACATTCATGTACCTCAGTCCTCCCAAAAATATATAAATTCTGGCTCAGTATTATTCTTCCCACACTGATCATAGTAAAAGGGAAAGAAAAAAAAAATTCCATGTTGTTGTGAACAGTAATGCCCAGATAGGAAAGTTATGTCACGGCTGATTTGTTGCATGGAAATCTGAACCAGAACGGGCAATATTAATAAAAACTCCTAATATATGCTTTGGCTCTTTGCTTTTTCCTCATCATATCCACCTCAAAAAGAGACAACATTAAATACTGATCCCTAACCTTTCCTTCCCTGCATACCCCACCTCCTGACTCTACCCTGATTTCCAAAGACAAATCTTTTCACTGCATGCTTCTGCTAAGAACTGTTTCCCGTTATTCTTTTAACATGTTCCACTAAGCCCTGCAGGATCTGCCCTATCTCAACAGCCTTATCTCAAACCCTTTCTCTTCCTTACTCTGTATTTCTTGAATTTCCAAACCTCACCTGGTCCTCCTTCCCTCAGGAGAACTGTCACAGATGCCAGTTCCTCTCCCTAACCTTCATTCACCTTAGTCAATCCCTTCTCATCCATAAGAGCTGTGAACTCATCTATCACTTTCTCCAAGAAATATGCATAAACCCTCAAAAAAGGGTCTGGTTCATTTACATGCTCTCATATAGCCCTTCTACTTCCTCCTAAAACTTGAACTAAATAAATTAGCTTATTATTTCAGTGTCTCTCTTCCACCCGACAATGAAAGCTTTAAGAGCAGCTTGCATGCTATGTCCCCATCACCTAGTACAGTGTACACACCAACTCAAACAGTTAAACAAAGACGTCCAACTTCTCTGAGATACATACAGAGTATAAGGCATACAATAAATTTGCAAAAATCTATAGAAGGACATGACACTGGGGGTCTCCAAGGCTCCATGACAACCACATTCAGAATAATTCTTTTACCTTGCTTTCTTGATTGCCGTAAGCTAAAATCTGAAGACAATCTGTTGTAATAGCCAAGAATTTAACATTTGTTTTGTTGAGCAAGGCAACCATTTTCTGCAGCCCGCCAGCTAAACGCACTGCCATTTTAGCTCCTTCCTGATGCAATAAAAGGTTGTGGAGAGTTGTAATGGCATAAAACAATACAGAATCCACTGGTGAACTGGGAAGAAGGAAAAAAGTCTCATCAGAAATGGTGTGATTGCACTCTTCTTCTCCTGAGCTTGGAGCATTCTGACCATGTTTTCTTACCCAAGCATCTTCACCAGGGCAGGAATGCCCCCAGATTTAAAGATGGCCAGCAAGCCCTCGCGATGGTGGGAAAGATTGTGCAAGGTCCCAGCAGTACAGCGAGCTGTCTCCACGTCATTTGTGTTCTGCATGGTACGTACAATAGCAGACACCATCTGAGGAGAACGCATGATGGCGTGTCTGGAAGCTTCCTTTTTAGAAAGCTGATGGACCATAACTGCAGCCTTATTAACCACCACCTATAATATACAGGAATTAAAAAACATTAGTTTTCAGTTTTCAAATACTGATGTAAGGCAGACATCTTAAGACGACTTCCTTGAGAGCTTCCTTCGAAGCAGATCAGAAAGTGGGCCATGCCTCTACTTGCCTGGTCTTCATCATTCAGCAGCTTTGTCAATTCAGGGATTGCACGTGTGGCAAGTTCTGCATCATCTTGATAGTTAATTAAGTTCACAACGGCATGCTTCAGCATCTGTGATGGCTCAGCCAGACGCTGGACGTTAGTGGGGTGAGCGGCATCAAACTGTGTAGATGGGATCTGCATGCCCTCATCTAGCGTCTCAGGGAACATCGCAGCTCTCACCCTCTGAGCTCGAGTCATTGCGTACTGTCCATCAATATCTGGAAAAGGGGGATTCAGCAGTCAAATATCCATAAGCTCAGCATTAACCCCAACAGTCAAGCTGATGCTGCAATCACTCCCTTTTCTTTACCACACAGTTTTACTTAAGCTGTTTTATGCTAACTTTTATAAGAGTAAATATGCAGTTCTCAAAACTGCACTCTAACTTTGAGTAAGGTAATAATAGTCTTACCAGCTACTTGTTCTTGAGTGAAGGACTGAGAAAACCCCTGTTCCCACTCATACAGGACTTGGGTGGTATCCACATCCTCTTCCTCAGGATTGCCTTTACCGCTCAGAGAAGGAGCTGTGGTGGTGGCACCAGAATGGATTCCAGAGTCCAGGTAAGACTGCTGCTGCCAGTGACTAACAGCTGCTTTTCTGTCTGGCTCCATGGCCATGTCCAGCTCCATCAAATCAGCTATTAAAAAAAATCAAACAGCATCAATATTACTATCAGGAAAATGTTATCTTAATTTGAAAATAAAAATCTGTGATATGACCCACTGAAATAAAGTCTGAAAGACAGTGAAGGATAACAGAATGATGGCCAGGATCAGCTCAGGGATGAAAAATCTGTACTCTTAGGAGACCACCTAACAGTTACTCACTGAATCAGTGAAGAATGGTACTGCATCCAGGCTCCAGAAGCAGTCATCCAGACTAAATTCCTGCTGGTGGCTTGTTTGCTATTTCACCAAGCCATTAGGAGAAGTGAGCAGAAAATGGAGCAAAAGGTAGCCTGACAAGTAAGCAGGGAGAGAGGAAAGCAGGGGAATCTGAGCCAGACTGGGTTAATGGCAACGAAGCAGAGCCCCAATTTCAGTAACTAAAGACTACAATACAAACCTTGGGTAGCCATTGTCCACGCAAGATTTTCAAAAAGGTAGTACGGTGTACTTCAACGACCCTAAAAGAGTTAATCAAAGTCATTAGTATTTAAAATTGTTTGATTTTAATACTTACAAGTCACTAGGATAGTCTGTCAAACATCACAGACTACATCCACAAAAAGCCCCAAATCCTCTTTTACCATGTGATATAGTGAAACGCAGACCTTATGATCTCCTCTAAATACTTCGACCACAGCTCTATCACTGCCAAACTTTTAAGTTTTCACTTAACTCTAATAAGCACCTCTTTGTATTTTTTTGTAAAAATACAAAGAAAGTATAAGCACTCTAGTAATGAAAGCCAGGGGGAAAAGGCTATTCAAAATCAACTCTTCCTTGGGTTTCAAAAGTCCTCTACTTTCCCTTTTTAACTTCACTAAAAAAATCATAGGTCTTCTTTGGACAACAGAGGTCCAGTGGGATTTTTAAAACACCAAATTTCACTGAACAAGTCAACTGTTACTGTCTTCTGATATAATACAATGCCATCTAAAATACCATCATAAAGCAGACTATGGTGACTGGATCAGAACAGATTTCACATGGTTTACTAAGAAGTTAACATTACTTTTCAAATTAGTCTGTAACACAAAATTAGAAGCACCATTTTTTAAAACTTCTCTAAGTTCAAATTTATAGCAACAATTTATTATAAATACAAGTATTACTGTCTGGAATACTTCATTTAATATAAAAATCATTCACATATATATTAAAAATCTTAGCATCTAACTTTATGTCTGCATTTTGGCTTTGTGTAATATTCAGGAAAATGCTGAATTACATAGCTATTTGCAAATGAGACCAGTTTAAGAGCTCATGGTCTCCAGATATTCCTAACAAAATTTCCTTCATTACAAAGTCTGTCCCTTAACAAGTCTGTACTACAAATTAAATATTAGATGTAAATTACCAGTGTGGACTAGATAGTTAAATGTGAACTGTGTTTTTTGTAAAACAATGTACAAATAAGTTTAGATGTGTTTAATGCAGTTGGAAACTGTACTTTAAAGTCCTATTTTCTGTCCCATGTAAAGGAAGTATGTGTTGATTATCCTGGAATTGCTCTTCCAAAACTGGATTTTTATAACCACAAAGATCACTTGACACCTAAAGGTGACAAGAGTTGTGGATACAATTGTTTTTATCATCCACAGTAGAAACAATTGACAGTTTACTTAGAAAGCAAAATGAAGGTCAGAAAGCAACAAAGTTATTCCTGTCAGTAAGAAACCTATGTTTTAAAATCAAGTACTAAGCAGGATTATGTGTTCCATGTTTCCATTCAGTAGGATGGGACTGGGGTGTAGAAACTTGCATTTTTAATGAATACTCTAGTATGCAGAAAGCAATCTGTAAACCACATGATAAGAAATATAATGATGGAAGAAACCTAGGTTCTTTGTCCACTTATGGCTGTATTTTAGCTCCTTATCTTTCATCTATCTTTGAGACTAGTTATTTAACCCTTTCTTTCCCACCCCTTGGAAAAAATGGGTTCCCTGTTCCAGCTCCCAATATATTACTAGGGAAGGGGACTTATATGCTCCACACTGACCTCCTCCTCTGGCCAATGCCACAGGGCTCAGAAACCAACTACTCAAATCTACAGTTGCCACAGTTTAAAAAGTGCTTTGATATATCTGGCATTAAGAAAAAAACATTTTATAGTGTTTTTTTCTTGATACAAAAGCAAAACATATTAACCGTGTTACTGGCTAAAATGTATGTGGACTGACCTAGTAACCTGACCATGATTTACAATGTCATTATGGAAAAGACATTTTCATGTCTTTGTTCCAAACTTACAATATATAAGTTTGTATGTTGGGGACTTCTTAATACAATTTTTTATAGCACTTTCAAATTTGTACAACATTATGCAACACACGTAAAAATTACTTTTACTCTTTATGGCAACCTCTGAAGTATGGGAGGCCAAGTGTCAACCAGAAAGTAGAGAAGTAAGAAGTAGTCATGAAAATGAGTATATACATAAGCAGCAGTATATACTAACTCACCCTCACACTATTCTTCAAACAAATCTAGATTTACCTAAAATCTGAGAATCATTTACTAAACAACTGAATATACTGACCAGAAAACTAGGGCAGAATCTTGCCTCAACAAAAAGCTTTCCTTATTCTTCCTCTAGGCAGAGCTTTCAGCCAAGCGGTTGGCTTGCCTTCACTACACCCTGACAATCATTAAGGGCCTAGAGTGCCTCCTCAACTAAGGCTTACCAAAGACTTCAGGAAAAAAGACTCCAGAGAAACAGAGCTTTAAAATTGGGGTAAAGTGGGGAGGGAAACAATGTGTCACTTTATTACCCCCATAAAGAGAATAAGAATGAAAAGTTCAGGGAGAACGGATACACGTTCATGCCATGGGAGTCCCTCTGCCGTCCACATGAAACTGTCACGACGTTGTTAATAGGCTATATTCGAATATAAAATTTAAAAGAATTTTTTAAGTTCAGTAAAAACCTGAAATTGTGAAAAACTCCTAGAGCATAAAGGAAAAATACACAGAATATACGGAAAGAAGCAAGAGAATCAACTCGGGATCAAGGCTTCAACTGACATGCACTTCAAAAAGAAATATGAGAAAGAAAAATGGGGAAAAGCCCACTGTGTACCGATCAAGATAAAGGGAGTATGATGCTTTTCAGAAAAAAAAATGAAGTACTAAATGTTCCTAGATGCAAGTGACCTCTAACTATAGACTACATTTAGAATGCTTCATTTCCTGCCAGCTTTATCACCACCACGAGTGCCCTGACAAAGAAAGAGGGTGCCAGGGGATCACCAACTTACCCAGTCTAATGGTGCAGTGGACACATGCATCCTTTTTTAAATTTTTCTCTTTTTGCTTAACATATGCTCTTCTTCTAATGATTCATTTTATAAAGAACATCTCAAAATTCATCTTATATCTAGTACATATAATCTCAATCTAAGGATAAAGTTCATTCTGAACCATACCTTATTCAAAGTATTACTATTGAATACTTAGTAATTCAGTGGATTACTTATTGATTCAATACTTCAATTGAATTTTTCCTTCAGTTTTTCTAGCAAGGGTACCTAAACATGCTATGTTTTTCTTTTTTTTATTATGAAGATTTTCAAATATGCACTAAGGCAGACACAACTTTATACTGCACACAACACCTATACTTAACAACTGTTAGTACCATGCCATACTGGTGTCTTCCTACAGAATGATTTTAAAGCAAATTACATACATCAGTACTTTATGAAGCTATAAAAAACAAGGATATTTTCTTATGTATCACATTACAAAAGATTAGCCTTAAAGCTTAACTTCAAAATGATGGTTGGAGGCTCTACTTCACCTTCTGTACAAAAAGTGGTCCTCGGTCAAAACCTACAATGGAAATTTTAACACAATATAGATTTCATCTCAATACAAAATTATCTTGATTACCTTGAATTTCAAAAAGTTTGAGTACTACTTACTTAAAGTAACTTTGCTACGTAAAAATAAAACATCTATTATAAAATCAGTTTAGGCGAGGTGCGGGGTGGTCCTGGGGGGCGGGCAGCTCGGGCAGACGGCCGCCCGGACCTCTCGCCGCCACCTCCCGAGACCTGCCTTGGCCCGGGGGGAGGAAGGGGCGTCCGCTGAGGATGTGTGCTGCCCTGAGCCTGCAGGAGGGACGGTGAAGTGCCCAGCATCCTACCGCACAGCTGGAATCAGGGGGACTTGAGCCGACCGGCCAAGGAGATCGGCCCCAGGCGTGCCTGCAGGGCCCCCTCAGCATCAGGACCAGACACAAAGGATTTTCATGTGCTCAGTGGCAGCCATCCAAGCCTGCCTCCTTGAGAGGGGGCCCATTCATGTCTGAAGGGGCATGTGGGAGTACCCTTCATCAATGGCTGTGCCCAGGGGGACAGTGACTTCACCCCCTGCCCTGGGGTAGACGCCCTGGCACCCAGGGTAGGATGAGGGGCAATGACACAAGCTTGTCTTCCTCCTAGGCCTGACCCCTTGCTCCTGTGCAGACTCTGTGCCCCATGGCCAAACATGACATGCAGCTGTTTCCTGCCTTTGCTGGGAACTCAAGGCTCTGCTCAAATGTCCCCTCCTAAGGAAAGCCTTCCCTGGGCTCCAGGGTGCCCAGTGTTCCTCTACCAGGGCCTGTTAGATCACATTTTCCACCTGTGGCTGAAGCCCTCTTTAGGAGCCCCTGAAAGCAGCAAGCATTTTGTTTTTGGCCGTGCTTGACATGGCATACTTTTAAAAATCCAAATAAACATATAAAGCATTATAAGCCTAAAACAAAAATTAAAAAAAATAAAATCAGTTTATACTAAATTTACTGGCAGTTCATGCTAACAATTCGCTTCTCCAATAATCTAGTAAGAAAGTTGATAAACTTTTCATATATTTTCAGGGATTTAAAAAATATAGTTTGTAGTAAAGTCTAATTTTGTAAATCTAAAAGCACATACACATGCATCCTTATTAACTATCACCAATACCTTGCCATTTAAAAATTTATAGTCTCCTCAAATCTTCCTGTTTAAGCACTTTTTATTCATGTCTAACTCTAGTTTCCTTTCTGCTTTTACTCCCAGAAGTGTTTGTTTGGGCGGGGGTGTGTGTGTGTGTCCATCCATCCATCCATCCTGGGAGGGTGTGTGTGTGTCCTGGGAGGGGCCTTTTCAAAATGGGCAATAAAAAACTTAAACATTTAATGAGACTTTTGCTCCTTCCTCTGAAACACCTACATTAATGTCACAATGCAAAAATCCCTATTAGAAATCTGAACTGTGGCGAGGGGGAATCAGGATATTCCTGATCATTTTCCTGTCTTCTCTATCTCAGCCATAAAATAATACATGTGTGTGGGAAGTCACTTTAGTCATGTCTAACTCTTTGGGACCACATGGACTGTAGCCCACCAGGCTCCTCTGTCCATGGGATTCTCCAGGCAAGAATACTGGAGTGGGCTGCCATTTCCTTCTCCAGGGGATGTTCCCGACCCAAGGATCAAACCCACGGCTTGTGCGGCTCCTGCACTGCATGCAGGTCTTTACCGCTGAGCCACTAAGGAAGCCAAATAGTATTTTTCGTTGGAGTTCCTACAATAATGACATTTTGTTATATTTGGTTTTCTACTAAATTTACTATTAGGTATTTTTAACTAAAATAGAACAGTCAGTTCCTTTTGTTGTAGACTCTTTATCATAAGTCTATACTCTAACCACACCTCCAGATTCTTGAATATTTAGTTTGTGTTTCCTATTTACCTTGCTATTCAAACAAAGTTGAAAAAAATGTCTTTGCATATAAATTCATTCTCTTATTTTCATTTCCAGTCCACCTAAGGATTGCTTCAACTACTGGATTAAGTAAGAACTTTTAAGTTTTAAAGTTTTGATACATAGCTCGAAAATATTGATGCATCATAAACTGAGAGTCACCAAAGAAGGCATTGTACTATAGTGACCAGCTTACCCCAAGGGCCTACCAAGCACCGCTGCTTTCCCAGACAACTTTTAATAGCTATATCCCCCTATCTAATGCATACCCCACCCCCTGCCCTACAAGTTCTAAATTCTGAGATTAAAATTAAATGCTTCATTTCCCTCCCTACATGTAGCCATTTGTCTTGCTAGACTTTTATGTTCTTTTGCATTTTTATGCACTACATGTGTATGTTATGTGTAAGAAGTCACTGGGATAATCACTGATACAGTAAGTTAAACCAACTATGTGTGTCTGAGAATATGAATTTACTACTTAAAACAATTCAACTATGGCTTTTACCTTTACATGTATATGTTGTTGTTAGTCTCAATGATGACTAACTTCACACAGAATCTTTGGTCAGTAATGCAATCCTAATACAGTCCTGATCCTCTAGGGGAAAAAAAGAATGTTTTTCAAGACAAATTTTCACTTTATCTACTCTAAGAACAAATTACTACATAAAGTAGAAACTTTTTCTCCAGCTTATACTAAAATATAAGCTACCAAAAAGACTGATTTTTTCAGTTTTGTTTTTATTTTCATTTTTATTAATTTTATCTCAATTTTATTTGTTTTTGAATTAAAAATTTTTTTATTATACTTGATTTAAAATATGTTCATTTCAGGCATGTGGTTTCAGATCCTTTTCCATTATAGGTTATAAAATACTGAATATAGTTGTACTATACAGTAAATTCTTATTGTTTATCTATTTTATATACAGCAGTGTATATATATGTTAATCTCATTATTTCTAACTATTCCCTCCCTCTCCCCTTTGGTAACCAGTTTTCTTTTCTATGCCTGTGAGTCTGCTTGTTTTATAAATAAGTTGATTTGTATCATTTTTTTAGATTTCACATATAAATGATAATCATTTTTCTTTAACTTAGTATGATAATCTCTAAACCCATCCATGTAGCAGCAAATGACATTATTTCATTCTTTTTTATGGTTAGTCCATGGGGTCGCTAGGAGTCGGACACAACTGAGCGACTTCATTTTCACTTTTCACTTTCATGCATTGGGGAAGGAAATGGCAACTGACTCCAGTGTTCTTGCCTGGAGGATCTCAGGGATGGGGGAGCCTGGTGGGCTGCTGGCTATGGGGTCGCACAGAGTCGGACACGACTGAAGCGACTCAGCAGCAGCAGCAGATCCCACTGTGTGTGTGTGTCTTTATCCACTTATCTGTCAGTGGGCACTTCCATGTCTTGACTGCTGTGCAGTGCTGCTGCAAACACTGATGTGCATTCAAGACTGATATTTTAAAATACAGCTATTTCAAAATGCATACAGAATAGCCTTTATCTACAATAGTACATGTTATAATTTCCAAGTATAATTTTATGCAAGTTAAAATAACTGTTTATGTAGTAAAAATATAAAGAATATACACCATTTTCTTAATTCCCAGGGGTAAAAGGAATAGGAAAGGAAAGGATATTAAAAATGGCTTCAAATCATTAGCAGTGTGTGTGTTTAATCAAACATAGCAAAATTACATCTGTTAATCTGGGTAGTGAGTTCATGGTATTTACTATATTACATGGAAAAAACAACTAAATAAAACAAGAACAAGCTATACATCAGCATTTCAGATGATATGATTTAAACTCCAAATATGATTTAAAAATAAGACTACCTTTGTTTATAAACAGAGTCTCACAGGCATAGAGAATCAACTTATGGTACTAGAGGGAAGGATCCTGGGGGGAAGGGATAGGGAGTTTGGGGTGGATATGTACACACCGCTGTATTTAAAATGGATAACTAACGAGGACCTAGTGCATAGCACAGGGAACTCTGCTCAATGTTATGCAGCAGCCTGGATGGGAGGGGACTTTAGGGGAGAATGGATACTTTTATGAATGGCTGAGTCCTTTTGCTGTTCACCTGAAACTGTCACAACATTGTTAACCAGCTGTTCTCCAATATAAACCAAAAATTTTTTTTAAAAAAAGAATAACTTTGTGTTAACCTTTTTAAATTCATTAAAATGGAATTACCAAAGATAGGCACAATAAAGGACAAAAACAACGAGGACCTAACAGAAGTAGAAGAGATTAAGAAGAGGTGGCAAGAATACACAGAAGACCTGTACAAAAAAGCTCTTAATGACCCAGATAATCACGCTGGTGCAGTCACTCACCTGGAGCCAGACATCCTGGAGTGTGAAGTCAAGTGGGCCTTATGAAGCATTGCTATGAAGAAAGCTAGTGGAGGTGATGGAATTCCAGGTAAGCTATTTCAAATCCTAAAAGATGATGCTGTTAAAGTGCTGCAATCAATATGCCAGCAAATTTGGAAAACTCAGCAGTGGTCACAAGACTGGGAAAGGTCAGTTCTCATTCCAATTTCCAAAGGAAAGCAATGTCAAAGAATGTTCAAACTACTGGATAACTGCACTCATTTCACATGCTAGCAAGATTATGCTCAAAATCCTTCAGGCTAGGCTTCAGCAGTATGTGAACTAAGAACTTAAAGATGTTCAAGCTGGATTTAGAAAAGGCAGAGGAACCAGAGATCAAATTGCCAACATCTAACGGATCACAGAAAAAGCAAGAGAATACCCCCCCACCCCAAAAATCTGCTTCATTAACTATGCTAAAGCCTTTGACTGTGTGGATCAAAACAGACTGGAACATTCTTCAAGAGATGGGAATACCAGACCACCTTACCTGCCTCCTGAGAAAGCTGTATGCAAGTCAAGAAGCAACAGTTAGAACTGGACATGGAACAAAAACTGGGAAAGGAGTACGTCAAGGCTGTTTATTGTCACTGTTTATTTAATTTATATGCAGAATACATCATACGAAATGCTGGGCTGGATGACTCACAAGCTGGAATCAAGATTGCTGGGAGAAATGTCAACAACCTTAGATATCCAGATGATAACCACTTTAAAGGCAGGAAATGAAGAGGAACTAAAGAGCCTCTTGATGAGGGTGAAAAAGGAGAGTGAAAAACCCTGCTTGAAACTCAAGATTCAAAAAACTAAGATAACAGCATCTGGTCCTGTCACTTCATGGCAAATAGATGGGGAAAGAGAGGAAACAGTGTCAGACCTAATTTCCTTGGGCTCCAGTATCACTGTGGACGGTGACCGCAGCCATGAAATTAAAAGACACTCACTCCTTGGAGGGAAAGCTATGACAAACATAGTGCATTAAAAAGCAGAGAAATCACTTTGCCAACAAAGGTCCATAGTCAAAGCTATTTCCAGTAGGCATGTATGGATGTGAGAGCTGGACCATAAAGAAGGCTGAGTGCCAAAGAACTAATGCTTTTGAACTGTGGTGCTGGAGAAGACTCTTGAAGAGTCCCTTGGACTGCAAGGAGAACAGTCAATCCTAAAGCAAATCAACCCTGAAAACTCATTGGAAGAACTGGTGCTGAAGCTGAACCTCTAATACTTTGGCCACCTGATGTGGAAAGCCAACTCACTGAGAAAGACCCTGATGCTGGGAAAGACTGAGGCAAGAGAAGAAGGGGGCAGCAGAGGATGAGATGGTTGGATGGCATCACTGACATGAGTTTGAGCAAACTCAGGAAGATAGTGAAGGACAGGGAAGCCTGGCCTGCTGCAGTTCATTGGGTTGCAAAGAGTCAGACACGACTTAGTGACTGAAAAACACCCCAAAAAAGATATGAGTATTTTATAGAAACTCTTGTTAAATCAGCTGAGCTTTACAAACTCAAGTCTCAAATATGAGGATGAGATAAGTATGTCCATCTACCTGCAAAGGTAGCTGTCACAAAAGCTAAACAAGGCTATAAGTCATTTTAAAAGGCTAGAAGATTGTAAGTATGTGGGAAATCTGTGGGGAAATCTGTTTGCATTACATCCTGAACCTGAAAATTCTGTTTCTCAAAGTTCACAAAATGACTGCCTAATACTTTTATACTGAGGACACTCTTTGCTAACATTCTAGAGACACTTTTATACCCATTTTAAGTGAATTTCAGAGTCTGATAAAGGTGCATAGAAAACATAATTCAATTAAATTTTTAGTGAAAGTTACTAAATTATATACAAACTGTTTTTCTATATACATTTAGGATAGTCAGAAAAACATATCACAGAAAGAGGAATTGCAACAATAAAAAACAAAAAAAGTACATAAAAATCAAGTGGAAAGCTGTCTTATTCCTAACTAGAATTTTTTTGTACTGTATAAACAGGCCAGTTTTCTCTTAGTTCATAAAGTCAGTGTATTTCCAACAAAATAATGATTTCTTTAGGAGTGAAAATGATTCCTAAATTCATCTGAAATGGAAGTATGAAGGTAATTTTAAAAAAGACAATAAATTTTAAAAATAACAATAAAGAAGAACCAATTCTATCAGATACTAAAACTCAGTATAAATCAACAGCCACAGCAATTAAACAATTTATATTATTGGGGGTAGGAATGGTTAAGAGACTACAGTAATCAGAAAACATCCAGACATAATGTGGCAATTTAATAAACGTAAAAGACAATATTTCAACTGTGGGAGACAGCTGGACTATTTGATTAATAGTAGGAGAAAAGGACTTTTTTTCCTTGTAAAAAATACTATTTTTAAATCCTTACTTGGCTATATTAAATCTATACAACACAAATATTTACAGGCAAAAAAAAAATATCAATGAGACAAAATATGGTATACACATGAAGGGTGGTATACATAGAAATAAAACTATGGTAAGAAGCCCAATATAAGCATGACTCTGAACTCTGAAATCAAAAAGTAAAGACAGGATTGTATGTGTGTGTTTGTGTGAAAAACTTAAAAACTTACAAGCCAAAAAAAAAAAAACCAACCATGCATAAAGTACTTTTAAAAATGACATATTGAACACCATAAGTGAAACATGATTATAGGCTAATACCCACAGCACACAAAGAACTGAGGAGAAATCAGTAAATATAGCAGAGGAAGGGCAGGAACCACCACTGAAGGAAAAATAAACAGCAAAAAATATATGCAAAAGAGCTTAAATTCATTTTTTTTCTGCTTATCAGATTGTTAAGAGCAAAAAGATTAATAATACTGATGATATGGATATACTTAAACTGCCAGAAGGTTTTGGACAGTAAGTTGGCACTATTCATTAAATATAAGTATAAACTCTTTCACATAAAAATACCACTTTATAACAGAAATGTATTCTGCAGAATATTCACAGAAGCATGCCAAAAGGTCTGCACAGTGAAGCATTCATAAAGCTGGAAATTAACCAAATGCTCACCAACAAGAGAGTGAATAACGTATCCATTGGATAGAATGTATATTCATCTACTGAACAAATATTTAAGTACCTTTTATGTTACTAGCATTGCATAACAGTGAATAAGAGTCAGAGTCAAGGTCATAGTCTAGGAAAGCCTGCATTCTATTGGAGAGTTAAGCAATAAAAACAAAACAATTTAAAGACTGAGAACTGCTGTGAAGAAGAGAAACAAGGTAAGAATAGAGTAACTAGTGAGTGGCTGGTGACTAGTTAAGAAATGAGTGCTGAGAGAGGAAGCGACAGGAATACAGGAGGAGCTATAGCCAGGTGAAGATGGGGCAGAACACTCCTGTGCAGAAAACCAGTACAAAAAAAGGAAACAGCACTGAAAGGTAGCCTGTGGAATCATGAAAAGAGGTAGGGGCCAGATCGATAAAAGGTACACTGGGAAGCCAATGGAGTAACTAACACCTGTGATTCCAGGTGTTTTTAAGTTCACTCTAGTGTCCATATCAGAGAAGGCACTGGCGCCCCACTCCAGTCCTCTTGCCCAGAAAATCCCATAGACGGAGGAGCCTGGTAGGCTGCAGTCCATGGGGTCACTAAGAGTAGGACATGACTTCACTTTCACTTTCATGTATTGGAGAAGGAAATGGCAACCCACTCCAGTGTTCTGGAGAAAAATACAGTGTTCTAGAGAAAAAATACAACATGTATCTAATACACAAGCTATTTATATACTTTTTTTTAGATAGACTTCTCACATACACTTGCAAAAGAAAATGTTTAGAAATAATATATTGGTATTAGAAATGATAATTTGTCCAAGAAAACAGCTATCATTTAGCACACTATGTTAGCCAAACACTAAGTATATGTTTCTAAACATAAAAACTAAGTGAACTATAAAATGGACTTTCTGCAAAAGAAATGTGGAAACTACTCAGCCAATCATTAGCACCTCAAGACACAAACTGTTTTTTAAAAAAGACATTATTGAGGTGGATAAACCTAGAACCTATTATATAAGTGAAGTGAGTCATAAAGAGAAAGATCAATATCGTATTCTAACACACATATATGGAATCTAGAACAATGGTACTGAAGAATTTATTTACAGGGCAGCAATGGAGAAACAGAATAGACTTCTGGACATGGGAAGAGGGGAGGAGAGAGTGAGATATATGGAAAGAGTAACATGGAAACTTATATTACCATATGTAAGATAGACAGCTGACAGGAATTTGCTGTATGGCTCAGGAAAGTCAAACAGGGGCTCTGTATCAACCTAGAAGGGTGGAATGGGGGAGAGATGGGAGGGAGGTTCAAAACGAAGGGGATATATGCGTACCTATGGCTGATTCATGTTAAGATTGATAGAGAAACAACAAAATTCTGTAAAGCAATTGTCCTTCAATAAAAAAATAAATTTACATTTTTTAAAAAGACTATTTTTTTTATCTTAGGAAAAATAAGTGTTTTCTAAAAGAAAGGAAATCAAACTTAGAGCAATTTTTAAAATTATTTAGGCAAATGTCATTTTATCAATAAATTTCTATTTTTAGTAATTTAATCTAAGAGTTTTTTCAATTATTCTACTAAAGTGGAGATACTCCAAAAATCAACTTCACCACAAAATGATGTCAGATACCTGATTAAATTATTTATATTACCTTTAAAAGTATCTTTTACAGCTTTAGTGTGTTTCCTTATAGTACCAGGTAAACAACTAACTCTGCCCTAGAAGTACTTAATTAGGTAGCATAATTAAATGCCTAGCAACTTCAGTTCTGAGACAACTGTCATCCCAGGAACTCTCCCAGCAATCACATGAAGTAGGTAACATCCCCCCAACCATCAGATGAGAAAAATGAATTGCAGCAGTTAATAAGAGTATAGCTAGTAAGCTGCTCAGTTAAAACTCAAATCCAGGGGCCTTCCCCAGCAGTCCAGTGGCTAAGAATCTGCCACACAAGGCAGGGGACATGGGCTCGATCCCTAGTTGGGGCATAAGATCCCACATACTGGAGCTACTAAGTCAGTGAGCCCATGAGTTTCAACTACTGAGCCTGAATTCTGGAGCCTGCACACTTCAACTAAGACCCAAGGAAGACCAATAAATAAATAAAACTATTAAGAAAAAAAAAACCCAACTCAAATTCAAGTCTGTTTAGCTCAGTCACATCCCTTTTCAATCAAATCATGTATCCCATCCCCACCCCTAAAGTTGTAACAATTAGTATTTAACAATTACTGCTGCAGTTAAGAGCGAGGGTTAACAATTTTTAAATAAAAGTATAAGTAAGACTAAAAAACTACAATCTTTGCACAGTAACCACGGCATCACTACATACTCCATACTTTGTGCCTAGAACAAATGCTGACAAGAAAAATGCAGCATCATCAAACATGAGTATATTATGCTAAGAAAATGGAAGATTTTACTTCAAGAAAATTTCCATATGTTAATCTCTAAATTCAGGCTACCAGCAGAATTAATAGCAAGTACTCAATGGCTTCCATAAGCAATTTGATGCATTGCTTTATGATCCCATAACCTCCTCTTCTCCAACTTGTTATAAGAGTTTCCCTTCCCCACCATACCAGCACACTGATCTTTAAAAATAAATAAATGAAATTAAAAAAAAAAAAAAAAAACCCAAGCAAGCTCCTTAAGTGAACTTTGAGAGGGCCTGGGACTTCACCATGAGTTTCTCACATTTCTAAAAGGCTTAGCACAGATCAAGCTCTTACTTAATGGACTGAATATGTCAAAAATAAGAAAAATGTTCTAAAAGTAGGCAGGATAACAACTAAAATGTAAAATAGAGGCTCTAAGCCAACAACAATTATATATAATCTAAGAGACTTAATGCTTTTAGGAACATGAAGGATTCACTTGTGAACAATCTATCTTACCTAGAACAGAAGTCAGCAAACTTTCTGTTAAAGGCTAGACAGTGAATACTTTAAGGTTCTGTAGACCAGAAGCTCTCCGTAGCAACTATTAAACTCTGCTACTGCAGTTAAGAAAGCAACCACAGACAAGATGCACACTAACAAGCAAGGCTAGGTTCCAATAAAACTTTATGCATGAAAAGTGTAAATTTGAATGTTGTAAATTTCATGTGTCATGAGATATTATCACCAGGCATTAAAAAGTGTAAAAATCATTCTTAGTTCGCAGGCCCTGAAAACCAGGTGAGGTGGCAGGCAATAACTGGCCAACCCGTTTATTACTTTCACTGAGAACAAACCAAGGGGCAAGTGAGTTTACTTTTGAATTAAACCTAAATGTGAAGAACAGCAGCAGAAAGGGCTTCTAAGTGGGCTACCAAGAGTAGCCCACACACTTCTTTCCCAAAAGTATCTTCAAAAATAAGTGTTACTTTAAAAAATGAAACTGGACCAAATGACATGAAAGCCACATCAAGACCATCTATTTTGGAGAAACCATTTCAGGCCATTAAGATCAGGTACATGCTGAAACAGAAACACAGTTCAACATATGCATGCATTTTTCTTCCCCCCATAAAAAATGTTAGCCACTGTTATTAATTAATGATGGTCCTTATTAATATATCACTTAGACCCACATATTTGGCCAATGGTGACAGTGTCTGAAGAGGATGTGATGATAATACTTAAATTATGTGTTACCTAGAATTATTTTTTAACTCTCTAGAAACAATTTCTAGTGCTATCAACATAGACAGAATGATTTATTTTTCATTTACTTTTCCCCCAACAGTGTGTATTTATTTCTCATTATAAGTTAATAAATATCTTTATACAGAGGAATGTTAAGAATATTATTGTCTTAATAATTCCAACTTTCTCTCTATGTCATTTAGTTTAATTTTTCAACAGTTATGCACCTGGTACTTTCAGAAAATGTTCAATGAACATAAGAGGTGGGGGTTAGGGAACCAATCTCCACATGAAGGAAAATATGAATACTGTTATCTCTACACCTCAGAAACATAGGAATTGATAAATGACTCATCCAAGGATGAGACAGATTCAAATACTAGTCTCTTTTAATTCCACATATTGTGATCTCTAATCTGACAGAAACTTTTCCTCACATTTTATTAAAAAATCTGTAAAATCAAAATATAGGCACTATACTTACTGGTGGAAAAAATTTTTTGTTGATGCATGTGATTCAAACCCGTGTTCTTCAAAGTCAACTGTATTATGTATATTAATACCAAATGTGTTTCCTAAAGCATTTTTAAACAATGTACCACAGAGATAAAAATGATTGTAGACATAATACCAAATTCTGTAAAAGCATACAGATCAAAGAAATTCCTTATAGTGAACTGACTTTGACACAAATACTGTAACTTTTGTTTTTTATATATCATTTGATATATTTTTGCTAATTCTTTTACCTTTTGACTCTTAATTAATTGCCTCATATATTGAATATTCACTGGAAGGATTGATGCTGAAGCTGAAGCTCCAATATTTTGGCAAGAACCAAGCCATCGGAGGGGACCCTGATTCTGAGAAAGATTGAGGGCAAAAGAAGAAGGGGGTGACAGAGAATGAGATGGTGAGATGGCATCACTAACTTAATGGGCATGACTTTGAGCAAACTCAGGGAGATAAAAGAAGGACAGGGAAGCCTTCACTATGAACTGTGCTGCGGTTCATGGGGTCACAAAGAGTCAGGCACGACTTGGCGACTGAACACCACCACATCCTGAATACGAAGTTGGATACTGTCCTCTTCTAACCCAGTTTGACAGTCTTTTCAAAAACATTTTATTTCATTTATAGCTGTTACAAATTGTATGTTGGTCTTATTCCTCATCTTATTTTTGTCTGCAAATTCTAATATCTGGTTTATTTCAGCAATCTTTTTTCCTCTTGATAGTGGGTGATTTATTTTCCTTAATTTTTCACATGTCTAGTAACTATTAATTGTATATTATATATCTGATATTGTGTATTGGATATATTGTGGAAACTCTGGTTTCTGGCGTCTTCTTTTAAAAATTCTTTAAGGCAGTTAAATCATCTTAATTTTACAGAGCTTGGTTTCACACATTATTAGAAGCGATCTATCTCAGATTTTACCCTTAGACTTAGGGTGAATTACCTTAATCCTGGGAAACATCTTTACTCCTCAAGTGTGACTGTTGTCTGGTTTCAAATGAAAAGCATGAAGTGTTTACCAAGACCCCCTAATTTGGTAGGATTCAAACTCCAAACTCGTCTTCACAGTGAGGGTAGAAGCTGAAATCTCTGCTCATACATCTCAGTGTTCCGTGTACTGCTTTAAAATGAGTTCCTTGGAACTGCCCCCGCTCCACACACACACAAGTTTACACACAGATTCTGAAGCTTCCCTCTGGGACTCCCTTCACTCTGAATCTACCTATCCCCTAACCTCAATTTCCAGCCATCCTGGCAACCCTGAGCTCCATCGTCTGATAATACATGAGTTCTAGATCTCACCAGAAACACTAGTCATAGTTCTCACTAGGGAAGCCTTAGAAATAGGGATGTCACCAAGTGAGCGTGCCCCTTCTGTCATGGGTCACATCTCCTCCAAATTCTGTCTTCTTTTGACCATTCTCTGGTACCTTCAAACAGCTATTTTTATATTTTCTCCCAAAGTTTCTAATTTTTTTTCTTCTTGTTTTATTGAGATATAACTGATACATACTGTGTAAGATACATAGTATGATTTCATTTACATACAGCATGAAAGGATCATTACAGTATATTTAGCAAATATCCATCACCTCATATATAGATACAAAATTAATAGAAAAAAATTTCTTCTGGTGATGAGAACTTAAGATTTACTCTCTTAACAACTTCCACATATAACATACAGCAGAGTTAATCATGTCGTACATTACATCCCCAGCACTGATTTATAACTGGAAATCTGTACCTTTTGACTGCCTTCATCCAATTTCCCCCTTTAACATTGTTTTTTTAACCAAAAAGATCTCCAATCTTGCTTGCAGAACCATTTAAACTGGTCCTCCCAAAGGTTCTAACCTGGAACTTTTAAAAAAAAAACACAGACTACCTGGCTCCATCCCCATGGTTTTCTATCAGCTGGGCTGGAAAGGACGCTGCACTGCACCACTTTTTAAGTGCCATGTATGTTGCCAATGCTGCTACTCCCAGAGCAAAGGGTTACAGACAGAGACCAACTATGATTCGACTCTATGTGTAACAGTAACCCAAGCTAAAAAAAAAACAAAAACCGAAAAAACAAAACATAAACCTGACTCCACAGAGTAACCCTAGCATCAGTTCCCTGAGAACCATCTATTCACTAAGACAGCACATATTCTGACTTAATCTTTAGCCAACTTTGGCCCCTACCATGCACAGCAACAGCATGGCACTCTCCCAAGCAGAAGGACCTCCTGCTGCCTCCGACAGCCTTACCATAATATTAGGTCGCCTAATTATGAGGTTTTCATACATTTAGGAAGAAGAGAATATTATATAAAAGAATAAGCTAGGAAGCATTTACTTTCAGTATGTTACTCTGGCACCTCAATACAAAGAACTTCAAGGAACTCTAAACTGCTGTTCTATTGTGAGTCCAAAAATATACCAGTAAGTGACTCAAAACCTAAAGCTATGTACAAATGCCCAATTGGTATATTATGTTCTTTGTCTTCTCAATTTACCAAATTGTGAGGTTAAGAGATTTTCTGTCCCACAAGAAATCTTTTCCATAATTCTTTCATTTACTCAATAGTTCTAGCGTACAGCAACACCAATAGCATAAATGCAATGAATGGAGAGATTTCATATATTCAACAAATCTGTTATGCAACTGCTATATGCCAAGAAGAATAACAGATTCTGAGGATACAGCGGTGATATAAAACAGACATGGTCCTTGCATTCTTGACAGAGACACAGCAACTGAATAAACAATTACAAGGAGTGTGTGGCTAAGCGACAAGCGGGAGAAGGCAGTGGAAACGGCACTAGGACAAGCGAAGGCCCTGCGTGAAGAGCAGCCACACGCTTCTGTGGCGGCCTTCAAGGGAGCCTGCAAGCTGAGACCTAAAGATGCAAAGGAGCCAGCACGTAAGGAGCAGAGCAGGGACATTCCAGAAATCAGAAACAACGTGCACAATTCCAGAATCGTTAGGACTATCTTTTAAGACCACAGTAGGCTTGATAGTAGTGGGAAAGCGTGATTACAATGAGATGAGGTTGAAAGTAGCCAGACCATGCAGAGCTTTCCAGCCCTTAAAAAAAAAAAAGCATTTCTTATTCTAAATGCCACTGGAAATCCATGAAGGGTTATAAAGCAGGTGAATAACAAGATCCTATTTGAGTTTTTCAAAACTGATCTTGGCTATAATGAAGAAAAAAGGTAGACCAGTAAAGCAATGTCCAGTGACAGATGGTGGCTTAGGCTAGGCTACCAGCACTGGGCACAAACAGCAGCTAGATTAGAGAAATACTTTGGAGACAGAAAAAAGGCTCTACTGATGGACTGACTGCAGTAGATGAGAGGAACTAAAGATGACTCCTAATAAACAAGATGAAAAGACAATCCTCAGAAAGGAAGAAAATATTTACAAACAAAGCCAACTGACAAGGGATTAATCTCCAAAATACACAAACAGGTCATGTAGCTCAATTTATAAAAACAAAAACATAAAAACAGGGCTTCCTTGGCAGCTCAGTGGTAAAGAATCTGCCTGTAAATGCAAGAGACATGTGTCCGATCCCTAGTCCAGGAATATCTCATATGCCATGAAGCAACTAAGCCCGTGTGTTACAGTGACTGAGCCTGTTCTCAAGAGCCTGAAAGCCACAACTGTTGAAGCCTACGTGCCCTAGAGCCCATGCTCCACCAGCGGGAGAGACCGCAGCAATGAGAAATCCCCACGCAGCAACAAACACCCAGCACAGGCAAAAATAAGCAAAAAGGTTTAAATTTAAAATTATATATATATATATATATATATAACCAATCAAAAGATGAGCAAAAGACCTAAATAGACATTTCTCCAAAGAAGACATACAGATGGGCAAGAGGTGACTGGAAAGATGCTTGACATCACTAATTATTAGAGAAATGCAAATCAAAACTACAAGAAGGTATTCACCTCACACCAGTCAGAATGGCCATCATCAAAAAGTCTACCAACACTGAAGAGGGTGTGGAAAAGGGAAACTGTGCTGCACCGCTGCTGGGAGTGTAAACTGACTCAGGCACTATGGAGAACAGTATGGTGGTTCCTTTAAAAACTAAAAAACGGAACCAACACAACTCCAACAATCCCACTCCTGGGCATATACCCTGAAAAAAGCGTTTCAAAAAGACACATGTACCCCAATGTTCATGCAGCATTATTTACACTAGTCAGGACATGCAAACAACCCAAATGACCAATGACAGATTAACGGAGAAAGAAGGTATGTTACATGTTACAGTGGAATATGACTCGGCCACTGAAAGGAATGCAACAGTCATTTGTAGAGATGTAGATGAACCTAGAATCTGTCATACAGTGTTAAGTCAGAAAATCAATACTGTACATTAACACATAAATGTGTAATCTTCAAAAAATGAACCTATTTCCAAGGCAGGAACAGAGCTGCAGACTTAAGAGAAAAGAAGTGTGAACACAGGGATGAAAGGGGAGAGTGAGACGAACTGGGAGATGAGGACTGACATATACAGTGCCAGGTGTAAGACAGATGTTGCTGTTTAGTCGCCAAGGCGTGTCTCTTCGTGACCCCCATGGACTGTAGTTCTCCATGCTCCTCTGTCCAAGGCATTTCCCAGGCAAGAATACTGGACTGGGTTGCTATTTTCTTCTCCAGGGAATCTTTCCAAACTGGGGACTGAACTCACCGCCTCCTACATTGGCAAGCAGATTCTTTACCACTAAGTCACCAGCGAGGCCCGTAAAATAGCAAGCCAGTGGGAATCTGCTAAAGCACAAGACGCTTGGCTTGGTGCTAGCTCTGTGATGACCTAGAAGGATGAGATGAGGGGTTTGAGGGAAGTCGGGGGAGAGGGGATATATTTATACATATAGCTGATTCACTTCACTGTACAAGAGACATTAACATTGTAAAGCAATTATATTCCAATAAAAAGAGACACATGTACCCCACCGTTTGCTGCAGCACTATTTACAATAGCCAAGATGTGGAAACAACCAAAATGTCCATCGACAGATGAATGGATAAAGAAGTTGTCGTATATTTATACAGTAGAATATTACTCAGCCATAAGAATGAAAAAAGTTGGGAAATTTGTAAAGAAGAGGATGGACCTAGGAGTCTATCATACAGAGTGAAGCAAGTCAGGAAGAAAAGAACAAATGCTGTATTTTAACGCACATATGTGGCACCTAGAAAAATGGTGCAGATGAACCTCCTGCAGAGCAGGAACAGAGACACAGATGCAGATAATGAACATGTGGACACACGGGGTTGGGGGTGGGATAAAAAAAAGTGACTCCTAGGCATTTGGATTGAGCAATTAGGCTGTGATACTTCCTGAGCTTGGAGTATGTGAGAAAAAATAGCCATTAGTCACACATGGCTATTTAAATTTTTATTAAAATTTAGCTCAGTCACATTACCACATTTCAAGTACTCAAGAGTCACATGTAGCTGGTAGCTACCATATCAACCTCATTTCCATTATCACAGAAAGTTCTACTGGACATTGCTATTTCAAAGGCAAGTTCAAAAACAAAAAACGCACCAAATGCTAAAGTGACCCAGCAAGACTAAAGGTAAAAAGTATCTCTTTCATTGGTCAACATGGAGCTCCAATAATGAGTTCAGCAAAAGGAGTTTCACCAATAATAAAAGCCAAACACAAACTGAAATAGGAGACGAAAAATGAAGACCATATCCATAGGATATGTCTTTCAGAGTGTGAAAGCGAGCAGAGAAATTAAAGGGGCATTAGGTGCAAAGAAACAAAAGTCATCCAATTCCAGAATATTCACCTATTCAACCAATATTTATTAGCATCTAGAACTTCCACACATAGTTCTGAGTACCAGGCAAACAAATCAGAACAAGATCTTGAAAGGAGAAAGGAAGCAAGTGAACACAGGTTACTTCAGAATATGATTAAGTGCAACAAACCAAGTAAAAGAAGATGGTAAAGTGAAAATAGGTGAACAGGGAAGAACTCAATCTAACGGGAGCCATAAATGACAGGAAGGAACCACCTCTGCAAAGATGGAATAAACTTATGTGCTATTGGGAAAGATCCAAAGTGAGGTGAAAAGATTTAAAAGTCATTCACTCAACACACATTCACTAATCAACTAGTGTACACTATGATTCTAGGCATTGGGAAGAAAGCAAAAAGTGAGGAAATAGACAATGATCCCTATCTTTCTAGAGCTTATGTTCTAGGAGGTGAAAAAACAAGAGGAGAAAAAAATGGTAAAATATCTATTATGTTAGACAGTGTTGAAGGTAAAGAAAAACAGGCAAGCAAGGAGACAGGAAGTTAGGGAAGAAATGGGCTTGCGGAGCCTGTGCCTCCACTCTGGCTCCCCCGTGCCAGGCTACACCTGACCGAAGTCACCGCCACCTGTGTCACCAGCATGACTGCTGTAGTTACTTTCCTGGTTCCTCTCCTTTCTTAAATCCTTCCCGTTTTATTTCTTTGATGAGTGACAGAAGGAAAGAAGCAGGTGATAAAGAGAACTGTCTAAACACACAGGAGAGTACACTTTTACAGAATGAGACCATAAGCCACTGGAGGTTTTTGAACAGAAAAGTTCTATGATCATTGCTTTAAAAGGATTATTCTGGTCACTGTGTTGAGATTGCATTTAAAGGGAACAAATGTAAGCAGGAAGACCAGTTAGAAGACCTCTGCAGTAACCCTAGGATGGCATGGCTATGAAACGGCATAGTAAGAAATGGCTGAATTTTGCATCTACATTAGAAAGAGAACAGACAATTTTCAGACAGGGTACAGTGACAGAAAGACAGTCAAGAATGGCAAGGTTTCTGGTGTAACTAAAAAGACAGGTGCATTTTGGACATACTAAGACAAGCAGCTTTAGGAGAAATTGGGAGCTCAGTTTTAGATATATTACATTTGAGATGCTTCTTAAGACATCCAAAATGTTGGGGGAAACGTTGGCTATCATGACTCAGGCTAAGGATATAAATCTGGAAGCCATCACCAAACAGGTTAAATACTATGCTTAAAGCTTTAAGACTCGAGTGTATTTCAACAATGAAAAAGGAGAGATCCAAGTGCTAAAGTTTCAGCCATTCCAATATACAGGTAAGACCTAACAGAAAAGCAAAGAAGAGTAAGGAGGAACCACCAGTAAGGCAGGGAGAAAACCTGCTAGCAGATGTGGTGGCCTAGAAGCCAAGCAAAACATGTCTCAAGCAGCTGTGCCAAGTGCTACTGAGAGGTTAAATGAGAGGAGGATTAGAGATTTATGATGTGGTGGTCATCGGTAGAAGCTGAAAAGGGGTAAGAGTGTATCCAAGCAATTGTTTCAAGGTGTCTTATTCAGAAGAGAAGCAGACCGGGTGCATGAAAAGGGGAAACAAGAAGAAAAGATTTTTTTAAAACAGGGACAAAGATCATTCAAACTCACAGAAGGAAAAATCAAGGATGCAAGAGAAGGTAGAAAGACAGAGTTATATTCTTGAGAGCAAGAGGGCATGGGAGCTGGTTGTCCTTATCTCTGAGTACTACAGTTTGTCGTAATGACACAGAAGGTGAATGGCAGAGTCATAGATGTGAGAGCATACAGGAAATCTTCCAATTATTCGACATGCTTTGTGAAACAGAAAGCAAGGGAGACATATGGGGGAGGAAGTATTGGGAGGTTTGAGAAGAGAGGGAAAAGACACAGTCATAAAGAGAGATGAACTAAGAGACCAAGGACCACTGGGCATGAAGTCAGGGAGGGACAAGGTTGTTGAGAGTTGAGTAGAAGTGAGGGTGAGGGATACTGAAAAGCTTTGACAGAGTGAAGTTACCGTGTCACTGAAGAGCTATTGGAATTAGGGTGGCGGAATCAGACAGAAAAATAAGGTTATTGGAGGAAAGGAAATCAAGGAACTAAGAGATCAGAATATTGGAAGCATCCTCTATATCAATGTTACTCAAAGTAACAGAGGAGAAGGCGCACCCCACTCCAGTAACTCTTGCCTGGAAAATCCTATGGACGGAGGAGCCTGGTGGGCTGCAGTCCATGAGGTTGCTAAGGGTCAGACACAACTGAGCAACTTCACTTTCACTTCTCACTTTCATGCACTGGAGAAGGAAATGGCAACCCACTCCAGTGTTCTTACCTGGAGAATCCCAGGGACGGGGGAGCCTGGTGGGCTGCCGTCTATGGGGTTGCACAGAGTCGGACACGACTGAAGTGACTTAGCAGCAGCAGCAGCAAAGTACCAGACCACAACACCCTATGGAGCTTGTGCCAGATTATAGAAACCAACATACTGCTTCTTTCATCAAAAAAATTTTGGTACCAAAAAAAAAAAAGTCAGTTGAACTAAACACTGAACTTAGTGACATAGTTGAGTTACCTTCTGGCACAAACTACTTACTGCAATTCATACTGTAACAGTTCTCAGAGCATGGGACATTTTGAGTAGCACCTATCTACACAATATTGGTATCACCAAGAATTATAACAGAAGTAAAGATAACAGTGAGCCAGGAGACAAGTGTTCAAGGAAGTAGGGGAATGAACCAGGAAAGCTGGTAATGGACTAAGATAATGAGGGTAGTTCAGTTGAGTTCAGTTGCTCAGTCGTGTCCGACTCTTTGCGACCCCATGAATCACAGAACGCTAGGCCTCCCTGTCCATCACCATCTCCCGGAGTTCACTCAAACTCACATCCATTCTTTACGTTAGATTTAACCAAATGGATTGCTAATGTGTGACCATTTCTTCACCTCTAAAAATGACAGCATTGTATTGTTCAACCTAATATTCTGGATAATTTTTTAGAACAAATATTTTATGCCAGTTCATAGTTTATTTTCAAATTTCCTTTATAGCTTCTTTTGAGTAAGATGTATTAAATATGATGTAATCAAATTTATTAATACTATTGTGTAAGATTTTGTAGTTCATGGGTTTTGTTGTAAGAGTTTTGCCTACATTTTCCCTACTGATCAGTAATAATGCAATTCTGTTTTCATATAGCATACTAGGATAATGTTTCTTAGCTTTTGTTCTTCCAGATATATTGGGTTGGCCAAAATATTTGTTCCAGTTTTTCTGTCATGTCTTACAGAAAAACCTGAATGAAGTTTTTGGTCAACCCAGTATTTTAAAATTAGCTTGTAAAGTCGGGTAGTAAGTGGTAATAATTTGATGGCATGAGAGTCAAAGCTGAAAGTTTTGGAAAAGAATGGTCAAGAAGTAACAACGAGGAACAAAGAGGACACTTCCTCCACCTTCTGGTTCACCAATAAAAGGTGCACAGGAAGAGGAAACATTTACCACTTGAGAGAGCTGCAAGGTCAGTAGCATTATGGGGAGAGGCTAGGTTATAGCTGGAGCAAGAAAAAGTAAACACTCCCAGAAAAGACTGACAATAAAAAGGATGTGCTAAAGACTGTGAGTTCTAGAGGGACAGTGAAAGGATTTCAAGAGATGATAAAATGTGGGAAATGGAGAGCCAAAACAGCAACGGGATCCAAATCTGGGAAGATAAGAGTAACACACACAGAACAGAGGCATAACTAAAGGAACTAAGCCCTACAAAAGTCCTGTGTCAGGACTGGCCTCTGACTAGAACATGATGCTTCATTATAAAGACGGACCCTCCACGCAGACGGATAATAGAAGGTGAAGGAACCCCTGCTTACTTAGTGTCTCACGGGGAACGGGGGTTAGTTTGAGGAGCAAAGAAAAGGTTAAACAGTCTTCCTATCTTCACACTTTGAAGAGAAATGTAATATGATCTGGTGTATAATGGCAATAAGGAGACGCCTAAGGCCCTTCAGCATACAGTCAGGGCATTCTTCAAGCATGATTCAAGAATGTTAAGTATTCTTACAAAAGAAAATATCTAATTTCAGTATTTTAATTACCATTACTCTGTCTTATGAATGACTCCCAGATTTCTCATCTCTTAATCTAGCCTCTTTTCATTCTATGGGGAATAGACTGGCTGGCACTCTGATTTAGGACCTATGAAAAAGTGACAACAGAATTAAGGCAGAAAATAGTGACCTAGAGGACAACTATCATATAGAATATGAATTTTACCTTGTAAATGAATCACAGACATTTATAACTGAAAGTCAGAACAATATAAACCTCATTTCATATCATGTGGCTTTTCCAACCAAACGAACTTTAAACGAAACAACTTTAAAATAAAGTGAAGTACCAGAAAGACTAAATTTATGAATGAATCTAGAGAGTGGTACATCAGCTTACTATGTTCCCTATGTAACATTTATTGTCTACTTTCCCTTATGGCTCAGCTGGTAAAGCATCCACCTGCAATGCAGGAAATCTGGGTTCAATTTCTGGGTTGGGAAGATCCCCTGGAGAAGGGAGAGGCTACCCACACAGTATTCTGGCCTGGAGAATTCCATGGACTGCATAGTCCATGGGGTCCCAAAGAGTAGGACAGGACTGAGTGACTTCCACTTTGGATCTAAATGAACTGGTGAATATAAAGTAATGTTTGACATTGCTACATTCTTCCAGTGGCTCAGGAAAGATTCTAAGTGTCTACCTCAGCACTTCTACACAAGACAAAGGATACCACTTAGAAACATCCAGAGTTAACTGGGCTGAGAAATATTTCCAAGAAACCAATGTTCTTCCTGTATACATGTGTCATTCATCTAATACACAGATAACTCCAAAGACATACTCACTCTCTATACCCTTATCTGCAAACCACTGAGTTATCCTTCGGGGTTGGGGGTAGGCTTTTACAAAAGCCACCCCTCCATGAAGCAAATTAGAATCATTAAGATCATCTTCAAATTGCATTTAAGAAAGTTTGCAGTAAATCTAACTTCTCACATTTCTATACAGATAATGTACAATAAAGTATGTATAAACACATACAAGTATTTCAGTCATCATAAACCTGTTCAGAGAAACTTAGCAGCCACCCTGTAGCACGTGCACATCTTTTACTTCCAAGTCAGATCAGCTGCCAGCATGAAAGAACATTTACCACAGCTATCACCTGTGTGCCATGTGGACTGATGAACTTCAAATTAAAACAGGTTAAAAATATCTCCCCAACCCCCAGATTTTTTAACACACCTGTTAAATCAGTTAAAAGGAAAATCAGTCCAGCAACATAAGACTTATGAAATTACAAGTAAAACAATGGGAATATTAATGAAGAAATAGATGGAAATAAATAGGCGAGCAAATTGGCATTGCTATGAAGCAGCTTCACCTTAACAGCATCCATCCATATATCACACTTTTCAAACTATCTGGGGGTTGGGGGGCTTTTCAACAAGTTCAAAAGAAATCAGAGGCCGGAATTTTCTGGATTGTTACAAGAGAAACTTTACAGTGGCTCTGTAAAGTTATATGGGGATTGTGGAACAGGCCAAGGGGTGAGCACCTTGGGACAAACGTGTTCCGAAAAGTCCACCGCTCAGTTTGGCTTGCATTCTATACAATATCATAAGTCAGCAGCACTATTTTCAGATGATACTTTTTAAAACCAGTGTTGGCTTATGGCTTGTATTTTCAGTATAGACATAGTAGGCCACTTAAACGTATAATCTAAAGACTAAATATACAACTTTTCAAACTCTGGAAATGAAGAAACTTGCCCTAGCAGCAAAAGACTTGACCAATATCTATTTGACTGCCTGCCTAAATTTATTCTGACCAGGGGATGGAATGGATTGGGAGATTGGGACTGCACTGCTGCTGCTGCTAAGTCACTTCAGTCGTGTCCGACTCTGTGTGACCCCATAGCCAGCAGCCCACCAGGCTCCCCCGTCCCTGGGATTCTCCAGGCAAGAACACTGGAGTGGGTTGCCATTTCCTTCTCCAGTGCATGAAAGTGAGAAGTGAAAGTGAAGTCGCTCAGTTGTGTCCAACTCTTTGCGACCCCATGGACTGCAGCCCAGGCGCCTCCATCCATGGGATTTTCCAGACAAGAGTACTGGAGTGGGGTGCCATTGCCTTCTCCTACCGTGTATAAAATAGATACTACTACTATGTATAAAAGGGATAACTAATGAGAACAGACTATACAGCGCAGGGAGCTCTACTTAATGCTCTGCGGTGACCTAAGTGGGAAGGAAACCCAAAAACAGAGGGGATATACGTATATGTATGGCTGATTCACTCCACAGTACAACAGAAACTAACACAACATTGTACAGCAACTATACTCAAAAAGTTTTTAAATATATTCTGACCAAATAGGAGTAAGCCATTACTTAAAAAAAAAAAAAATTCAGTTAATTTTTCATTATCTAAACTTTGCTTTTCAGTTTTAAATCTAGTCTGATAAATAGATTATCACAGAAATGCAGACTTTAGCTGAAAACCAGGATGTGATTTAAAGACATCAATAAAACTTCAGGCTGATATGACTATGTACGCACAGCCAGAATTTGGCCAGCATTTTAAGTACCTTCAATGTTAAGTTTTAAGATCTCTTTTAAGAAAACACTTTAAAAACTATACTTAAGATGATCAAGTGACAAGTTTGTTCTTTCTCTTTTTCCTTGATCCAATCCATCTTAATTCTTAAGCTTTTTAAGTGCAGGTTTCCCAGGTTTCCCAGAGTTAATGATATGAACCTGCTTTAAGTTCCTAACATGTTTATATAGTCAATTGATACAAGGCATTCCTAAAATACCAAATATGAACCTAATGGTTTATCAAATCTTATTTACTAAGTTATGGAAGTAAAAATGTTACTCAGTTGTGTCAATATGTATATATAGAGACATAGATACAGAATTGTACTACCTTCAGTCACTTAATAGAATCATCATCGTTAAAAAAAAAAAAAACAATACTGTACTCCAAATGGTTTACTGCAGATGTCACAAACTGGCAGATCCTGCCAATAGATGTATTTGTGTTAAAATGTCTTAAAACATGAATTTCACCTACCAACATGTGCAAATCATGTGTGTCCTAAGCTGCTTCAGTAGAGTCGGACTCTTTGTGACCCTATGGACTTTAGCCAACCAGGCTCCTCTGTCCATGGGATTCTCCAGGCAAGAATAATGGAGTGGGTCGCCATTTTTTCCTCCAGGGGATCTTCCCAACTCAGGGATCAAACCCACAACTTGTGCAGCTCCTGCATCGCAGGCATTCTTTACCGCCGAGCCACCAAGCCCCATTGGTGCAAATCATGAGATGCACATTAATCCAGATTTCCTGCTTCTCTTAGAAGAAAAAATTCAGATGCTGTGGAAACCTAAACTGCTTTCCTCACAATGGCTGCAGCTGAAGACTGGCTCAGATGGGACACATGTTCTCTCAGTTCACTGTAACTCACCAGGGCCCAGTGAGCCCATACCTGCTTAGAGACACTGAGTAGCTACTCCCACCGGGATGCAAGATCAATCCTGTGTGGTTTCTGACAGAGATCTTAGTCACCTGTATTGTTTGTCAGATTGTTGCATGAAGACAAGTGGCCAATTTCAAGAGATAAATTAGGTCCCTAACATGCAGAATTTTTGTTTTTAAAGATGTACACAGTTTTCAAGAGAACTTTCAAATTTACTCTCTTCTCATAAAAATCTTTGAAACTGGAACACAAGCTATTTGACCTTGAGGCAGTAAATGATGAAAATAATAGTTACGGACTTGGACATTACTTATTCCATACATGATCCTTTATGAAGGATAACAACCCATTCTGAAATATAAAACAGCTGAGGCATTCTTGCCTTATGTTTTTAAAAAGATATAACAATAATACATTTCTTAAATAGTCGAAAATCATTATCAATGTTTCTACAAAATTATACTAAATTTCAGAGCAAAATGGGAACAGTAAGTGATACGGTCATTTTCCCTTCCTACTCAATTAACTTTTACACTTCATTTCAACCACCTATTTATGGAAAACATATAAAGGTAAAAATATTTTTTCTAACCTGAGCATTTTCCATAAAAATGACCATTTGACTGCTAAAAGCTATTTTTAAATGGGTTTTATTCCAGTTATTAATCAGAATCTGATTTGAAATAAGCATTTGCATAAAGTAATGCTACTAACAGAAATAGCAAGAACTGTAACATAGGAGTGTGGAGAAAGAGTTTTTATTGAAGAATTTAAAGGTCAAAATATGGGAATAGTGCATCAAAGCACTATACAAATGTATACTCTACACAAATGCCTGTAGTCACTAGGCATAATACTCTGGAGTTCACATAAGTTGACTCAACCAGCTTTGTTGATAACTAGTTCTTAACACAGACATAATATTCCTTGAAAATATAACCAAGTTGAAGACTTACTTCAGTTTTATTGTATAAGAAATTTTAGACAAATTGATAATTAACTTTTTTGTTAACTGAGAATCTTCATTTCTAGAATTCATTAATATGGCTCAATTTTAGGATCTAGGTGTAAGTGTGGTCGCTCAGTCATGTCTGACTCTTTTTGACCCTATGGGTTGTAGCTCGCTAGGCTCCTCTGTCCATGGGATTCTCCAGGCAAGAGCACTGGAGTGGACAGCCATTCTCTTCTACAGGGTATCTTTCCAACCCAAGGACTGAACCTGGGTCTCCTGCATCGCAGGTGGATTCTTTACCATCTGAGCCACCAGAGAAGCCCAGATACTAGGACGTTTAGGCTAAGATTTTGGTTTATAGTTATATTTAAGCAGAACTTCCTACAAAAAGTGACAGAATTTAACTCCTGATTTAACTTTGACCTTCTCCTACAAATAATGGCTGAGATGACATGTTCTAAAGCCAATCTTTTAACTAGCAATATGAACATCCTATTTTAGAATTGAAAAGTTTTCTTGACTGATGCTTTCTCATCAAAACTATTCATAAATATATTTCACACAAATTTTATGGGGGGGAGGGGAAAATCACCAGCATTAGATTATATCCACTGGAGGGCACTCAATGTGACCAAAGCATGCAATGAAAACATGCCCTGACACTACTGTCACTCAGCTGCATCAGGTTTGAGGAGACTTTGAGGCTGGAGAATAGTATCTTTTAAAAGAAAAGATGCTCACAATTAGCAAGATAGTTAATCTCTAAAAAGGGTTCCTAACATGACTGATTATTTTATAAGAGCTTCTTTTTCCTTAGGGAGCAGATTTAAATACATGCTTCAGGGATACAGGGTTCAGGCTTCAACAGAAGTATCTAGATTTCAAACCTGGTCAAGCTCAGACTTGCATACAACACAAAAGCAGCATTCTTAAGTAAACAGAGGAAATAAAGAACTTTCTCCAGAGTTTAAGTGATCAAGAACTACACAAGGTAACTCCTACTCATTTTCAAGCAATACAAATCACATATTTTCCTTTCCTGGAACTTACAAAGTATGTATTTATTTTAGCCCATTAGCCTAGTTATCTATCAAGACACAATTAGAACAGTATTACATAAACAATAATCTGTTAAAAGAATGAAGACTGATTTTGCAACTCAGTCTTCTCTCAATGAGGGTCCAAGAGGCAAAAGATACAAGCTCTGGGCTAACCAGAAGCAGCTGCTAGTCTATGTTTTACTACTTACTTCTAAGATATAAAAATGCTTTCACTCAAACTGTTTCAACAAAAGATACCGTATTCCCAACAAAAAGAGAGCGACAAGAATACAAAATACAACTAAGTCAATACAACTAGTGTTTTCACAACCAAAGTCACAAGTCAACATGCAGCAGGAGAGTTGTTAATACTTTTTATTACAAGTTTGTCCTGCTCTAAAAGCATTCATCCTTTCTGCCCTGGGCTGGCAATCAAGCATGCTTCCAACCAAGCTCAAAGTACATACTTAAAATTTACCACCTACTCCTCTGCAGTTATTATCAGCAACTAGTAAACCATAAAAGAGAAACAAAATCTCATTATAACTGGATGCTGTACTGTTTCATTTCAGTAACACAAAAGTTTCATTTGGCTGAAGATACTACAAACAACCTATCTCTGGGATTTTAATTTCACTGCTACTTATAAGTATAAAAGAGTGAGATCCAAATTTTTGAATTCTCCATGTCCCTAGTTTCAACAATACTTATGCTCTTTCTACTCCTTCCAACAATGAAACAGGCTGTCTGCATATAGCTTTCCCAAGAACCAAATCTCANGGGGGGGGGGGATTTTTCTTTCATTCTAAATTCATTTCTAGGGTATTACTTATTTGAGAAATCCAAGTTCATTGTTCATGGAAAGAGCTATCCATTAGGCAGCTTCTAATTTTTAAAAACTCATTTTCTATTCTTCAAAAAATTTTCTAATTCGTTTGAATAGGCTGGAGTTGGGTCTTCTTTTCCCTTGGAAATGTCTCCATTGTAATCAGCAGGTTTGGTGTTTGTCAAAGCTGAAACAATTATGATCGATTCACTTTCTCTAGTCTATTGTTAAATGCTTATTTTTCCTCCAAAACAATGGAGAGAGTACAAAAAGCAACAGTGAAAGTTATCTTGAGGCTTTTATCTTTGTAATTAATGCATGCAAACAATAGGTCTTTATACATAGGTACGGCAGGAAACCCTCTCATTCAATTGTGGAGTAGCTTGTGCAGTTTTAGGTATAGCTAATGCTTCAGGGCCAACATGTTCTTTAAAAATTCAATTTTCCCCCTATCTTAATGATATTTTATTATATACCAGTGATAATGTTAACTGCTGTCTAGCACCATAGCTGTAGTGGGCCCCTGCAGTGGAAAAAGTCCGCAGACTCAAATGATGTACAGTGAGACCCATTGTCTACAATGACTTTCTCATTTGTGTCTTTGCTAGTAGTTCTGTAGAATTAAGAGTAGAGGATGGTTGTGATTAATCATCTGGTCATAATTTGAACTGATTGAGCAGAAAAAGATACTTTATCAAAGCAGTGTTTCTAATATAAACTTAAAAGTATCAATGGCATTTTTCACATACCGATCCCCAATTTTAATCTTCATATATGCAGTTGATTAAAGTCATATATGTAAAATCAGATGACTAATAAATATTCATTTTTTAACAGAGGTTTCCTTTTTCTGTGTTCAGTTTTTGCTTTTTGTTTTGCTGAACAAGGCACACCATTAAAACTGACTAAGAAATATTTACACCATTAGAACATCTAAAAGATAAAAACTCTCCTATATTCGTATTTCTCTTTTTAGATGACAAAATAATTGAAGCATTTCTCTATAATTTAGATGTCTTAATCTAAATTTATAATTAATATTTAAAATCCCTAGTAATACTTTAAGCAAACACATGTTAGTAAAGGAAATGTAAAATTTTGCAACAATGCAGCAAGCTATTTTCGCATCACATTTAAGTGTACTGAAGAACTACTGGGTAACTAGCACTCAGACAAATTAGTTGAATTTAACAAATTCCTCTGAATTTTTATTTGCTTATCCCCCCCCAATAAAAATTGTTCCAGTTGTCTCACCAAAAATATGAGATGAATAGCTTCTCTGAAGTGAAGACAAATATTATCATTAAACCAACAAGAAATACAAGCATCAAAATACCTGAGGAGTTGGTGAAATGATTTTGTAAAAATGATGTTTAACAAGTGAACTTGGATCATACATTCATTAAAAATACTTGGTTATCTTCTTACACATTTTCCTTCCAAAGCCAGCCACTTGAGTTTGAGGTAAATTAATCCATTTTGTGAAACTGCACAGGACAAATGGTCCTAAATTTCAGGCTGTGTTCCTAGAGACCAAAAGGGTCTCCAGCTGGTTTAACAGAGAAAGTATTGCTTGTCATAATATCAGACCGTTGGCACACCCAGCAGTGGCTCCATGGAAGCTGAAGGAAGGTACAGCGTCCCTTCACTAAAATATATGCCTTTGAATCACCTTTTAGGCGAAGAAATAAATGCCCAGGTTGTTTTTGCACTTCGGACAGAAACGCTGATCAAGGCAACATTGTCAAGAAGGCCCGTTTACTTTTCAAGATGGTTAAATCTATCAGATCCACTAATTAAACATTTATTGAACGCTAAAACAATGAGCTTCCTTTAGAGAGAAAGAAATGGATGCTTGGCTCCTTTTGATGAGGACCCCTAAATGAATGTATAATTGTGATTGTTAATAAGCCCTCCTTGAAAAGAAAGAGACACAGTAGAAAACAGTGAAACGAGGGTGTGGTCTCTTCTGGACAATCTGAATCTCCTTGGGAAGAATCCTCTCCCTGCAGAAAGGTAAGCCGAAATAATACTCCATACGTTTATAAACAATGAATGCCAACTCTCTAAGAAGGCTGGCTCAAAAATTTTTCTTTTCAGACAGCCTGCAAAGACTGGACAAAAATTAGAATCAGCCTTTTCGTTTTAGCAGTTCATCAAGTGGGCTCTTTATGGATTGGGGCTTTTGATTTGCAATCCATCATCTCAAGGTTCAGTGTTATCTTTTGATTTCTTTCCAGCTGAACAGGCTAAGTAGTTGTAAATACCTCATGTCAGACTATGTGGTTGGCTATTCTCGCACACAGAAGTCATCTAGGAACCCACTGGGCAAATTCGGCAGAAAGTCACTGTGGAAAGCTTGTGTCTGGTGTGCACTGCGGAACGAGGGAGGGGCAGTGAAGGTGGTGGCAGGCAATGGTCATGGTGGTGGCGTGGCAGCAGCCGTGGTGGTTATGCTCATGGCTGCTTCAGATGTGCCAGGCACACTTTTCGTGCTTGGAGTTATGTGTTCTGCAGGCCTTCACTAGTTTGACACAACAGTCTTTGCCATACTAAGGAAGTACTTTCTAATGCTACCATAGATAGAAAGTGTAAAGAGAAGTAATGGAGACATCATCCATGATATTCAAAGAGCACAAAGGTATGTTTCTCAATGTTTCTAAGAACTAAGACAAATACCGCTGCATTGCTATAAAATCATGCTTTGGAGACATCAACTGCCCCCCCACAAACACACACATATACACACACCCTCCTCTATTAAAAATTTCAAAATGGTTGCAGATATTTCATTCACGAGAAGGTTAAAGGCGTTTCCCATCGAAAGGAGGATTAACTTACCGGAGGATTCTGGGACTGCAGATGTATACTGCGGCAAAATCCTAAATTCATCGAAAAAACTCATTTCTGGACTCCAGCTGCTAAAAATAATGGAATTATAGTAAATCATGGATAAGATTATAACATGCCATTTTCACATTCCAAATTGTTCAGGAAAAAGAAAATAATTCTTTTCTTTTAACTCATTTCTTAAACAATGCAAATTTTAAAGTAGCTTTTCCTTTCCAGAGCACGCAGCGCCATGAAATCGATAATTTTTGATCTTTCGGTTAGTAGGCAACATGGTGAGCTACTGCAGGGACTGCAGGCAGCAGACATGTTCTTGTCAGCTAAAAAAATTTTCATATTGTTTTTGAATCCATTGAGATTTGTAGATGTGATACCACCGGGTTTCTTGTTTTAGCTTGCACTTAGGCTACAGGGACGCAAACCCTCAGTTTATCGACATATCCAGGTCTATCGCTTTATATATATTAAAAACAGGGAGTCTTACTGGATCTTAAACAAAAAATTATGTAAAAGGAGTGGCTGGTGTGATTATAATCCCATCATGCAGGGTCCACGGTTCCCATTTAGTGAAATTTCGCAGAGGGCAACTTCTTAAGAACATCCCTGCTGTGCAGAGTGAAAAGCATGAACAAACCAAAGACAGAATTCATCTGTGTTTATATTTTACAAACAATGAAAAACCTACTCTTTGTATGCCTTTTTTTCCCCCACCTTATTATTTCATGAAAACTGCAGCATTTTCCCCGCCCCCATCCAAACACTCACCACCCCAGCTCTGCAGTATTCCGTCCCTCTGTTGCTTCCCCTTCGTCTTCTTTTTCGCTTTCACAAATTCTGCACGCGCCATCTTTGTGTGGGGTGATCCTTTGCTAATTTCAGTTACCCATTCTCTCACAAATCGGTTCAGAAATAGAAAATTATAGTGTGCTGTGGGGCTTAATTTGCCTAAATTTCTTCCAGCCTTCCCTTCTGACACAGAAACAGGGAAACAACAGGGGTGGGGGAGTGGCAAAAAAAAAAAATAAATAAAGATTTCTATTATTGCCATAACCTGTTGTATACAGTGGTGATAAAAAAATATTATGAACATAATAGCAACAGCTGCAGCCTAAATAGAAGCTATGAGATAATTAATGTGCTACAACAAATTAATTTGCTGCAGGTGCCTCTGCTGTGAACTGAGTAACCCATGCCATAGAAAGTCTAAATAAAATGATTCCCCCCAGATTAAAAAAAAAAAATACAGAGCAAAATGTCTTGTTCAGTAAATATTATGCGTGCCTATTGTGTAAAAAAAAAAATGCTCCCCAGCCCCTTTCCCCCATCCCCTACCAACATATCTCAAATGGTTTAGTCATCTGTGGGTAAGGGTGCAGTTGGATCGGGTGTATGTTTATAATATAGTGTGTATGTATACAGGTATATATAGCTTTCTTAAACATATGGAGGTTTGATGCTATGTCTTAGTTGGAAATTGTATGGACCAGCTATAGATTTCTTTTTAAAAATCAGCAATAGTTAAGAACTCTGTTGGTTTTAAAACAAAATTAGTGTATTCATGTGTATAGCCAGAAGGAAAATAACAGGGTTGAGCTGTACCCCGTCTTTTAAAGATAATTAATCTCTTTTTTAAAAATCATCTTGCCAAAAACAAAAAGGAAATGTGTTTGTAGTGTGGCACTCTTCATTGATGAGAAAAAGAGACTTTTTTTTTTTTTAACTCTCATTTGCTGTCAAGTTGAGTGTTTATGGAGAACGGTTGCTGGTTATATCACAAGTGTGTTCCAGAAATACACTGAATCAGAGAGGGCAGTGTGGACAGGGCCTGGAGAGGGTCACAGTGCCAGAAGCAAATGTCCATTTTCCCATTTGCACCACTCAGCAAAAAATAACTTTAAGCCTAGAAAAGTGGGAGAACATATAGATTGATTTTTTTTAACCACTTGACCAAAAAAAAAAAATTCTCTTTGAGTAAGGATACAGTCATTTCTGAGTTTTCTCCCAATAATGCTACCGAAAGAAATGACATTTCTGTTTTCATTGCAGGCTTAGTTTGTTGTTTGTTTAAAAGCCAAAATAAATAAATAAATAAATAAATGTTATCACTGATATAAATTTTCAAGGTTGTTGGTTATTCAAATTTATTTTATTGGATGATCTTAAATTTTAATTCTAAATCTTATAATAAAGTAGATTAGTTTCTTAAACAAGGCATAGATCTTTTAAATAGCATTTTGACTTAGCTTCGCAGAAATTTTATTTCTAGGAGAGGATATAAAATTATTGAAACAGAACACTGTTCCAGGTATATCCAGAAGGGACACAGCACTTGCATGGGTTTTTGTTTAAATATATTTTACTTTACACATTCTTTCAGGTGGACCACGATACTCTGAAGTCACCACCATTCTCTAGACAAAAGTACTGGGTATTTGTCACACCATTTCCCATGCAGTGACGGACATGCGTTTTACTCCATCTTCCTTTTGTTTATGCTAAAGCATTTTCTTCATAATCCATTTTCAAATCTGACTGTATTTTAAATTTACATTTATAGAATTTGAGTGGGGAGAGAAATAGAAACAAAGACTGTATTGTTTCTCTCATAAAAAGAGGAGAAAGAAATAGCCAATTCTCATAAAAATGAGAAAAGTTGATAAGTATGAAATAAATCCATCTCCTCTGGGATTTTCCAGCAATTTTTGTGTTAGCTGACTGTGTCATTGCACACAAATGGACCTCTCTGAAATCATATAGTTCTGTATTTGTAAAATCAATTAGAGAAAGAAAAACATGCTTTAATTTCTGTTCCTTCAAGGGATCATCCATTCAAAATATTTTTCCTTCCACTATAAACTGTATTAGAATCTAAGCTATAAGAAATCCAGATTGTAAATGTCTCACACACATATTCGCTTTCCTGTGAAAGTTCTCTTTGAGTAGCATCACGATCCCGATTCTTTCAACCTTTGCTCGTACGACTTAGTTTTCAGAACCCGTATTCTTACATTAGAATGAGGAACATTGTGCAGGTTCTAAAATTTTTAAAAAATGGTTGTTGTAAACCAACTCATTTCGGGGTGGTTTGTTAAGGAGAAAAGCTAACTAATATAGCTAAGATGATTCCATATTTGTCTTATTTTTAATAATCACATCATATTGCAGGTTAGCCTGAGCTTGTCTTCTAAAATAAAAATGTCTAAATATTTTAAATTATGCCATCTGATTAAGAAAATAATTTGGGGGCATAAGCTCTCTAGATGTCTGTTTAAATTATATAATGTACCGCTGTCAATACATATACTAAATATCAATGAAGCTTGGTTTCTTTTTTAGGATAAAAAGTCAATATCGTATATGCAGTCAATGCAGTTACTTTATTTCCTCATCCCAGTAGATCCTCACAGGCACCATTTGGGTTATATTCACACTATTGAGGGCCACTCTTCTAAAACTCTGAAATCTTTCACAGAATCTGCCTTAAAGCTTCACTTTACCTATTCTGAATGTGTGTGATTTGTTTTTTAAAACTAAATTCAGCTTTATTACTCATAGTTGCGGATTGTTACAGAATCCTTTCAGGAATTATACGTTGATCTTTTCTATTAACTGAGTTTAAATAAACCCCTTTTGGTCAAACCCACCATTCATGTGGTTTTTTCCTAGCAAATGTACCTGGAATATATACTGATTTATGAGGTCTCTTGCATCACTGTTTTCTCTAGATGCTAGATTCTTTTGTGTGTGTGTATCCCGCGTCTTTCTTTTCTTTATGTTTTAAGAAGCAGGTGCTAATGACATTTTCAACAAAGAGGATGAGGATGGCTTTTCAATGTCAAAGAATTCTAAGATACCTCACATGAGAGTAGCTGTACTTTCAGTATCTGTTGATTAAGAATCTACATAATAATAAAAAAAGCTACTATAATATCAGGAATGTTTTTAAACAAATTCATGTTTCATTAACCACTGTGGAATCTGTGTGAATGTGAATACTAATCACAAACATATGCAGAGGATTCGTTTTTCAGTAGACAGATGATTCTTCCTGCCCTTCTGGGGTATTCAGGCCCTTGCTTAACTTGGTAATGAGAAAGGCCCTCCGGGAATGAAACTAGGAGACGCAAATCCCACTCTGTGGTTCATGAGTGCGGCAACCTGGACAGACCCTTCAACCTCTCTGAGTCCTGGCATCCTCTTAATAGTGGCAGTAAAAACAGTGGTGGTGAGAGTCAGTCATCCAAATGGTAACTTCCATTTACTCAGTTTATAAGCTGGATAAACAGAGCTGGAATTTGAACTCTGTACTGTCCAGTGCAGTAGCCATTCACTGTGGGTGGCTATTTAGATTTAAGTGAATTAAAGTTAAAAAAAAATTAAAGTTTAATTCCTCAGTCTCATTAGCACATTACAAGCACTCAGTAGCCATATGCAGCTACCATATTGCACAGCACAGATCAAGAGCCATCACCAGTTCCACTGGGCAGTGCTGAACCAGACTGACAACTGCAAAGGCTGCACTTTTGCCACAGTTTGGATTTAATTCTTCCTTCCCCATCCATTCCTTTACTCATCCATCCATTTAGCAAATGTTTATCGAATACCTCCTACATGCCAGCCACCACGGTGAACACTGGGGAGTTTTCTCACAGTGCTGTTGTCAAGGGCAAATGTAATAGGCATAAAAGAGCTTTTTAAGCAATTAAGTTTTAGATGAAAGATACTTTTAGGCTGTAGGTGCTATAATAGCAGGGCTCCGCTTTGTTGAGGGCAGGGTCTACGTTACTCTTCTTGGAATCCTCTCTTCTCACCCCCACTCAGCAGAGTCTAGTACCCATCAAAAGTGAATGCAGAGCCTCCAATCATACTGTATATGTGTCCATTTTTGTCCCTCACTTTCTGAACCCTTTTCCTCAATCAGGGGCATTCATCAGGTAGTGTATTGTGGGCAACATGGGCCATGGCAGCCCGATCATATGCATGATGCCAGCACTCAGCCAGTCAGATTCTCTGCTTGGGAATTTGAAACTAGAGCACATGATGTGAAGAAGCAGGTTGAAACATTTTAGTGACTGCAGCAGTAAAGTCCACTTTCTACTCAACGCAGCTTAACTGGGTTTCCAGTGGTGAATCTTAAAAGCAAACTTTTTTGGTCCACCCCTCCCCGACACCCGCTTAAAGCCTCCTTCATGGGGTTGATTGCCTGTTATCACTAGATCCCGCATGAAGTGAGAACCCATGACCTTCCTGGGCTTTGTCATCTTAACAAAGTCTTCTTGTCACCAAGTTGCAAAACATGGTCTCTATTTCTTCTATCTTCAGTCAAAGGCAAAAATTCTCCTCCTTGTCCCAGCTGGGGCAGCAAGGAGGGCGTCTTGATTCCTTCCTCGCACCAAGGAGCGTAAGGGGAATGTGATATTTCTTAACAGATTGCTTACTGTCATCACCTGGCTTTTGCTCTCTGGGTCCTGTCAATGATTAAAGGTGGCCCTGTTGTGGACATCTCTGTGGGTTTTTGTAGCACCTCACCTGCCAGAACGCTCTGCCTCTCCCTAGGGTATGGAGCAACTCCAGCCCCTCTGGCCTCCTCTCCAAGGATCTGCCTCCAGTCTCAAGTTCTCATTCCTTTCATGTTCTCACCTGGCCCAATTCTGGGTCATCTGCTTTGACATTTCTGCCTGGTGACCTGCCCCATATCTTACGATAACATCTAAACACTGTCCTGGCTTTGTGGTTCAGCTGAGCTTTCTGGCCTGACTTCCGGCTCCCCCCAGGGACAGCAGAGGAAACCAGATCCCATGGGGGCGGTGGCAGGTGTCCTCATCAGATGGGTCTGTAAGTAATGGTTCCCCGCCTCCTTGGGCTTCCAGCTTTTATTCTGAACCTATTGCTTCTGCCTTCTCTGCGATATCGAGAACTATCCAATAGCCTTCAAATACGTTCTCTTTCTAGAGATGGAACAGGGGAACTTACATGCAAAACAGAGAGAGACTAACAGACTTAGAGAATGAATTTGTGGTTGCTGGGGGAAAAGATGGGAGGAAGGAATAGTTAGGGAGTGGCTAACGGACAGCAACCTACTGTGAAGCACAGGGAACTCCGCTCCATGTTATGTGGCAGCCTGGACGGGAGGGGAGTTTGGGGGAGAATGGATACATGTATATGTGTGGCTGAGACCCTTTGCTGGCCACCGGAAACTCTCACAGCATTGTCAATTGGCTATACCCAAGTACAAAATTAAAAGGTTTTTTAAAAATATGTTCTTTCTCTGCTTTAGCCAGCCAGTCATTTTCTATTCCTTTTGGTTCAACACCTGCTCTGATCAGCGTTGCCACTGGAGTGCTTCTTTGGCTGTTGTGTGTCTCCCTAGTTTGCACCTAGTCATTGTATCGCTGCTGTCTTTCACTTGGCAAAGCAGTGCATCCACCATGCAACACATTCAGACAAGTCCGAACTCCGTAACACGTAATGATGCAAAAGTGCCACAGAATTCCATGCCCCTCAGATATCCGTGTTCATCAGCATTGCTGAATTTAACTTTTGAATAATAGATTCATGTGTTTGAAATATATTTCACCCTGCCCACCAGTCACCAGTCACCATCACCACAACCCTCACCTTAACTCTCTTTTTAAAAATGTATTTATTTTTGGCCACACCAGGCAGTATATGGGATCTTAGTTCCCCGACTGGGGATCAAACCCGTGCCCCCTGCAGCAGAAGCACAGAGTCTTAACCACGGTACCACCAGGAAAGTTCCTTAACTCTCTCATTAAACTCTGCTGAATCCTGCCAGTTTCTCTACGCATATATAAACAGATACAAGTTGGTGTTATTTGTCTTCTACCTCCCTTTTTACACGAAAGATATATCATCTTCTTGCACTTTCCTTTTGTCACTTAACAATCCATCTTGGACATGCCACCACATCCACTACTCAGAGAACTGCCTCAATTGTTTTTAAAGGTACAGAAAGACACATACTGTAGGATATCACTTATATGTGGAATCTGAAAAGAGACAAGAAACTAGTGAATATAACAAAAAAGAATCAGGTTCACAGATATAGAGAACAAACTAGTGGTGACTAGAAGGGCGAGGGAAGAGGGGAGGGGCAACACAGAGTTGGGGAAGTAAGAGGTTCAACTGTTACATATGAAGTTAGCCTCAAGAACGCACTGTACAACATAGGATTGTCAGTATTTTATAATTACTATAAGTGGAGTATAACCTTTAAAAATTGTGAATCACTCTATTGAACACCTGTAACTTATATAATACTGTACAGCAACTGTGCTTTGAAAAAAGCTGCGTTTTAACTCTCCCCTTCCCAGTGATGGACATTCGATTGTGTCCAACAGTCTGTCATTACAAATCGCGCTGCAGAAATCATCTTACACATGTGTCTTTCACGACAGCTGCAAACCTAAACTGTCGGGTAAGTTCCTGGAAGTGGGGCTGCTGAGTCGAAGGGTAAATGCACCAGGAGAGCAGTGCATGCACGCATGTCTGACTCTTGCGACCCCAAGGACTATAGCCGGCTGGCCGCCCCTATCCATGGGGTTCTCCAGGCTAGAATACTGGAGTGGGTTGCCATTTCCTTCTCCAGGGGCTCTTCCCGACGCAGGGATTGAACCCGAGTCTCCCGCATCTCCTGCATCAGCAGGCGGATTCTTTTATCACTGTGCCACCTAGGAAGCCTAAATATTGTTAGGTTTCCAAGAACTAACTGGCACTCCCAGTGCTGGAACAGTGTCTAGTCTGTTCTCACCAGCAATGAGAATGCCTGCGACCTGGCAGCTTCACTGATGGATGGTCTGGGAAAGATGCTACCATGCCCCACCCACGCCCTCTGGGAGGTCTTCTCTAGACCTGCAGCTGCAACTCTGCCTCAGGGCTTTTTTCTGGCCTCAGGAAAGAGGCTTGACCTGTGTGCAAGCCTCGGGGGTGGACAGGGCAGAAATTCCTGAGAGTTCCTTTCCCAGGAGCAGTCATCAGCCAGTGACAGGGAGTTGATGAATAAACACCCCAGCTTCTCATTCTCAGGGCCTCCCTGATAGCTCAGTTGGTAAAGAATCCGCCTGCAATGCAGGAGACCCTGGTTCAATTCCTGGGTTAGACCCTGGTTCAATTCCTGGGTTGGGTAGATCCGCTGGAGAAGGGAGAGGCTACCCCCTCCAGTATTCTTGGGCTTCCCTTGTGGCTCAGCTGGTAAAGAATCCGCCTGCAATGTGGGAGACCAGGGTTCAATCCCTGGGTTGGGAAGATCCCCTGGAGAAGGGAAAGGCTACTCACTCTAGTATTGTGGCCTGGAGAATTCCAATAGCCCATGGGGTCGCAAAGAGTCGGACACGACTGAGCGACTGTCACTTCTCATTCAGAGGGGACAAGTCTGGAGGGTGTTCTGCACCATCTCCATGGTTCTCCAGTTGAGCTTCGGGCTTGCCTTTAGGACACACCATTCATAACATCCTTCTCTTTCCTCCTCACCTCCCTACCGGTGTTTCCTGCCCTCGCCTCCCAAATGAACTACCTACATTAAAATATTTGTCTTAGGGTCTGCTTCTGGGAGAAACCAGTTGAACAGTTAGTCCATCATCAGAATTTTGGAAATGTATAAATGATATCCCAATGTCGTTTGGATTTGCATTTCACTTGTGAGTGAAGTTGAACATACATTCATACATTTGAGCTATTTTATTTATATTTCTGTGAAATGACAGTCATATCTTTTGCCTATTAGTCTCAATTTCTATAAAAATCACCCTGTAACAGGAAGATCAGCTCTTTGTAATATGAATATTTTTCCAGTCGTCTTTTTTCCCCTGTTTTTGTGTTTTCTTCTTTCCATCTCTTCCTTCTCCTCTTTTTTTGGGGGAGGGGGGCACCATTCAGAAGTTTTAATTTTTATGTAGACAAATTCATCAATCTTCTCTTTTGTCCTGTCTGAATTTTGAGTCATGGTGAGAAATGCTTTTCTCCATTCCAAGATATAGAAGAAGAATTACATGTTTTCTGACAATTCTTTTAAAAAATCTTGGGGCTTTCCTGGTGGTCCGTTGGTTAAGAATCCACCTGCCAATGCTGAGGACATGGGTTCCATCCCTGACCAGGAAGATCCCACAAGTCTCAGAGCAACTAGACCCATGTGCCACAACTACTGTGCCCAGATGCTGCAACTACTGAGCCCAAGCACCTAGAACCTGCGCTCTGCACCCAGAGAAGCCACCACAATGAGAAGCCACTGCAACAAAAAGTAGCCAGCCTGCACTTGCTGCAACTAGAGAAAGCCCTCTTACAGCAACAAAGACCCAGGGCAGCCGTAAATAAATAAATCTTAAAAAAAAAAGAAAAAATCATTAGTTTGCATGTTTAACCCACTAGAATTTATCCTAGTGGATATACTTTTTGTGAAAAAAAAATTATTTATCTGGTTGCACCAGGTCTCAGTTATAGTGCACAGGATCTTTAGTTAGGTTATTTAGTCACAGCACTTGGGATCTAGTTCCCTGACCAGGGACTGAACACAGGCTCTCTGCCTCGGGAGTCTTAGCCACTGGACCACCAGGGAAGTCCCTATCCTAGTGGCTATTCATCAACTCTTACCTTTTACCTTCCTTGTGCTTTTCCTGCACCACGACCTCTCTCAGAATCACCCTGACACTGAAACTGCCCTCAGGTTACTCTGAGTGAGGTGTTGTGTTTCACTGACCCAACCTGTTTCCTCTTGGGAGACTCTACCATGGGTCTCTTGGCTTCCCTCTTAACTTGGCCTTTACCTCCCTTATTAGCAGAAGAGTTTCCTGCTGCACATCTTTCTATCTGCAACAGCCTCCTGTATCTTTTTTCCTTACTGAGCCCATAGTTTATCTCAGCTCAGAGTGTACATTTTCTTCCTTTCTCACAGCTCTTCATGTCTTCCCTTTTGTTCTGTTCAAAATGGCAGAGGATCTTGTGTGCCCTTTTCATGTGGACTTCGACCCAGTCTCTCAAGAGTGCGGTGAGTTTCTCATTGCAGCCTCAGAAAGTAATGAAAAAGATCGAGAGTGCCACAAACATTTTCATAAATCTGTGGGGCCCTTCTGCAACTCAGCACATTGCAGTGTACATTTTCAGTTTGTTTTTGTCGCTCTTAGGGAGAAAAATACAAAGATAGATAGATAGGTGGATATATAGATAGATGGAGAGAGAGTTATAAATATAGGTAGGTAGATGGATAGAAACCTGATATATATAGATAGTTGGATAGATAGAAATAGATATAAATATAGATAGACATGATCTATATTCATCCATAGAATGCTAAATAAGTCACAAAATTCACATCTGCACATGAACTTGATTAAATTCTGTGGTCTTGGCCAAAGTAGATAAACTAGAAGAATTCGACCTTTTTTGATTTGTTGCTCTATTTCTGTTTGGCATCCCTCAGATTTGCTTCTAAAAATATTGCTCTTGCACTTCTGTCCTTTTTTATGATATTCTAGGCCCATTCTGTCCCCTAAATGCTGGTGAAGCATACTCCGTGATCTTTGACCTTCTTTTAATTAAGTAACAGCCACGGAGGGCCAGCCTCTTCTTGGAACGAAAGACACTCATCATGTTCCATTGGCCTGGTTAACTGTCCTACCATTGAATCAGAGACTCTGTTCAGTGAGAGAAAAGGAAACAGCTATCATTCTTTCCTCCCAGGGGCCTTTTGGGCTCCTTCTGCCCACATATGTCACAAAGAAAAGGCATCACCTCTGTTTACTCATCTGCCTCTGTGTACACCAAACTCTGATGCTTCTACCTGAGAAGCGAATATTCCTGCCTGCTGTCACTAAAACCAGGCAGGGGCCGCTTTCACAGATCCTGTCCATGGCCCTGCTGTCTTTTTTCTTGCCCGAGACCAGGGGAGGGCAATCCGGTGGTGAGACACTCATCTCCCCCACGAGTCCTTCCTTCTTCCTGCCTGTCTGCGGAGTCGTCTCTGTGGAAGCTTCCATCACAGACAGCTCCTCCGGGCACCCCCACCCTCCTCATCAGAATACTCCTCCCCTGGGTGTCACGAGCCGTGGGATTGTAAGACTCCATTATAATAAAGGTGACGATGAGAGATCTCAAGGAAGTAGAGCTCCAAAGTGAGGGAGGGAGACACATCAGAGGGAACGGGCTCCCGGGAGCCTGGTAATGAGATGGAGACGACTTTTTCTGCTTATGGGTGAAAAAGACCGGGAAGTCTCTGAAGACAAAGCACATAATGTGATCACAGGGGCCTCCTAATGGGGCCGATGTGATGTGCAGAATACGTCTTCTTTTCGCTGCCTGACTCTCAGGTTCCAGTGGAAAGGGCTTCACATAGGTGTTTACTCAGTGGACCTCCTCGGTAACACGACACTCCAGCCAAGATCTTTATTACACCAGAGTTACATGCAAGTATATGATTAATTGACCTAATAACCTTATGGGTAATTTTTTCTAAATTCTTTGTCTCAGAAGGATGAAAAAAATGTTTGATCAGACACACATTCCTTAGTAATGTTGTTTATCTTAAAGATTTGGTAACATGCCTAGCTGGATGCTCCTTTCCCCTTTGCTTCTCCTAAAAGGTGGCTTTTTTTTTCCTTTTCTTCTTTCTTTTAAATAGAAGTGTACAAATTGGTTCGGCCAGCATGGCCAGCTTCCTGTGTAAGGAGTGCCTGGTTTTGTCCAAGCTGGAATTTGGAGATGCAGGACCTCATTAGGAATGACCTGAGGTCCCCTTGGTGATGAGGAAGGAAACTGGCCACACCTCTGCCTCGTGTGCTCTGGAGATAGCCGGGGATGCAAGTGCTCACGTTTCTCTTGGACTGTGACCTGCGCCTGACTTCCTGCCATGGCCTGACTGGGTTAATAGAGTCTTTCCTTTTTTTTTTTTTTCCTGTTGATGTGACTGTCACTGAGTCTGATGATCAGAAAGGCAATCAAGTGCACCTCCCTAGTAGCCCAGTGGCTAAGACTTCACACTCCCAATGCAGANGGTTGCACCAGGTCTCAGTTATAGTGCACAGGATCTTTAGTTAGGTTATTTAGTCACAGCACTTGGGATCTAGTTCCCTGACCAGGGACTGAACACAGGCTCTCTGCCTCGGGAGTCTTAGCCACTGGACCACCAGGGAAGTCCCTATCCTAGTGGCTATTCATCAACTCTTACCTTTTACCTTCCTTGTGCTTTTCCTGCACCACGACCTCTCTCAGAATCACCCTGACACTGAAACTGCCCTCAGGTTACTCTGAGTGAGGTGTTGTGTTTCACTGACCCAACCTGTTTCCTCTTGGGAGACTCTACCATGGGTCTCTTGGCTTCCCTCTTAACTTGGCCTTTACCTCCCTTATTAGCAGAAGAGTTTCCTGCTGCACATCTTTCTATCTGCAACAGCCTCCTGTATCTTTTTTCCTTACTGAGCCCATAGTTTATCTCAGCTCAGAGTGTACATTTTCTTCCTTTCTCACAGCTCTTCATGTCTTCCCTTTTGTTCTGTTCAAAATGGCAGAGGATCTTGTGTGCCCTTTTCATGTGGACTTCGACCCAGTCTCTCAAGAGTGCGGTGAGTTTCTCATTGCAGCCTCAGAAAGTAATGAAAAAGATCGAGAGTGCCACAAACATTTTCATAAATCTGTGGGGCCCTTCTGCAACTCAGCACATTGCAGTGTACATTTTCAGTTTGTTTTTGTCGCTCTTAGGGAGAAAAATACAAAGATAGATAGATAGGTGGATATATAGATAGATGGAGAGAGAGTTATAAATATAGGTAGGTAGATGGATAGAAACCTGATATATATAGATAGTTGGATAGATAGAAATAGATATAAATATAGATAGACATGATCTATATTCATCCATAGAATGCTAAATAAGTCACAAAATTCACATCTGCACATGAACTTGATTAAATTCTGTGGTCTTGGCCAAAGTAGATAAACTAGAAGAATTCGACCTTTTTTGATTTGTTGCTCTATTTCTGTTTGGCATCCCTCAGATTTGCTTCTAAAAATATTGCTCTTGCACTTCTGTCCTTTTTTATGATATTCTAGGCCCATTCTGTCCCCTAAATGCTGGTGAAGCATACTCCGTGATCTTTGACCTTCTTTTAATTAAGTAACAGCCACGGAGGGCCAGCCTCTTCTTGGAACGAAAGACACTCATCATGTTCCATTGGCCTGGTTAACTGTTCTACCATTGAATCAGAGACTCTGTTCAGTGAGAGAAAAGGAAACAGCTATCATTCTTTCCTCCCAGGGGCCTTTTGGGCTCCTTCTGCCCACATATGTCACAAAGAAAAGGCATCACCTCTGTTTACTCATCTGCCTCTGTGTACACCAAACTCTGATGCTTCTACCTGAGAAGCGAATATTCCTGCCTGCTGTCACTAAAACCAGGCAGGGGCCACTTTCACAGATCCTGTCCATGGCCCTGCTGTCTTTTTTCTTGCCCAAGACCAGGGGAGGGCAATCCGGTGGTGAGACACTCATCTCCCCCACGAGTCCTTCCTTCTTCCTGCCTGTCTGCGGAGTCCTCTCTGTGGAAGCTTCCATCACAGACAGCTCCTCCGGGCACCCCCACCCTCCTCATCAGAATACTCCTCCCCTGGGTGTCACGAGCCGTGGGATTGTAAGACTCCATTATAATAAAGGTGACGATGAGAGATCTCAAGGAAGTAGAGCTCCAAAGTGAGGGAGGGAGACACATCAGAGGGAACGGGCTCCCGGGAGCCTGGTAATGAGATGGAGACGACTTTTTCTGCTTATGGGTGAAAAAGACCGGGAAGTCTCTGAAGACAAAGCACATAATGTGATCACAGGGGCCTCCTAATGGGGCCGATGTGATGTGCAGAATACGTCTTCTTTTCGCTGCCTGACTCTCAGGTTCCAGTGGAAAGGGCTTCACATAGGTGTTTACTCAGTGGACCTCGCTCGGTAACACGACACTCCAGCCAAGATCTTTATTACACCAGAGTTACATGCAAGTATATGATTAATTGACCTAATAACCTTATGGGTAATTTTTTCTAAATTCTTTGTCTCAGAAGGATGAAAAAAATGTTTGATCAGACACACATTCCTTAGTAATGTTGTTTATCTTAAAGATTTGGTAACATGCCTAGCTGGATGCTCCTTTCCCCTTTGCTTCTCCTAAAAGGTGGCTTTTTTTTTCCTTTTCTTCTTTCTTTTAAATAGAAGTGTACAAATTGGTTCGGCCAGCATGGCCAGCTTCCTGTGTAAGGAGTGCCTGGTTTTGTCCAAGCTGGAATTTGGAGATGCAGGACCTCATTAGGAATGACCTGAGGTCCCCTTGGTGATGAGGAAGGAAACTGGCCACACCTCTGCCTCGTGTGCTCTGGAGATAGCCGGGGATGCAAGTGCTCACGTTTCTCTTGGACTGTGACCTGCGCCTGACTTCCTGCCATGGCCTGACTGGGTTAATAGAGTCTTTCCTTTTTTTTTTTTTCCTGTTGATGTGACTGTCACTGAGTCTGATGATCAGAAAGGCAATCAAGTGCACCTCCCTAGTAGCCCAGTGGCTAAGACTTCACACTCCCAATGCAGAGGGCCCAGGTTCGATCCCTGGTCAGGGAACTAGCTCCCACATTCCCCAACTAGGAGTTCACATGCCATAGCTGAAGATTCCATGTGCAGCAACTAAGACCTGGCACAGCCAAATAAATAAATATTAAAAAGAAACAAAGAAAGAAAGAAAGTCACTCAAAGTCATGATTCTCCCAACAGCATGTAAATAATGGGGGACTTTCTAGAGCTATTCTTTCCCAGAGGGCTTTCTGAACATTTCCTGAAATTAGGAACTAGAGGGATGGTCCACCAGTCCTAAACATTTTTTGCTTAGGACTAAGGATTTTGAGTGATTGAACTGAACTGAACTGAAGGATTTCCAAATCCTCAACTGGGCGTAAAGAATACTAATGGGTCTGGGGTTTCTTTTTTGACAGAAGTTTTATCTTTTTGATGAAAACTTTCTAAACTTCACTGTGGCAATCATTGCCCAATTTTACTAAATAGACTAAAAGTGACTGAATTCTACCTTTTACATAGGGAATGTGTATGGTATGTGAACTGTACTTCAACAAGACTGTTATTTAAATGTATTCATAAATTTCCTTGTTAATAATTAATCCTATTCTTCTAGGACCCTGTCCTTAATGAATCTAATGATATGCACCTCTCAAGACTGATCAGTAGTCACCTATGGCTAAGTGCAGGTGTCAAAAGAGGTGAGCAGAGTCTGTGCAAAGATTTTTCCAGTGACAGACTCAGAAGCTCACAGAGTTCTTACAAAACACTGTTATGCAATTCATTCATTTCAAAAGAGGGAATCTGAGTTTTGCATTACTTAGGTAGGCTAAGATTAATTTTTGAAATGTTAGGGTAATATGCATGATCTTCTAGTCCCCACTGGCCCATCACCTGGTATTTCCTGACTCCCTGGCACGAACATTCCCAGTGGAAATGTGGGGTCTCTCACATCAGCATTTTCTCAGGGCCACTTCAGGTAGGGTCAGGACTCTGGAATGTTCTTAAATCCAGGGCTCTAGACTTCCTGTACTGCTCCAGGACCACTCTCTTCACTTCAGTGTTGACCTCCAGGAGTACACCCCTGCATGTCTTTTATAGAAGCTGTTCCTCAGTCTAGGGGGCCCACGTTGTCCATGTGCACAGAAAGTCTGGGAAGACATGTGCCCACCCACACGAGGCGTGGCCCTTAATCAGTGCCTGCGGGGTGCACACAGGGAGTGTTGGAAAGCCAGCCTCCCTGTCTCAGGTGCAGGCAACTCTGAGGCATCACTCATGCTCTGGAGCCCCTCCGAGGGCCTCTGTGAGGGATCCCATCTTTGCTTCATTTCCTCCCCTTCCCCGCTTCCCCACAGGTCTCCCCTGGAGCATGTCCTCTAGAAATCCCCCGCCCACCCATCCTCCCTACAGAGGCTGGGAGCCCAAGCTAAGACCACAGTCCGCATACCGGGCCCATCAGTGCAATGGTGGTAAGCATGCCTGGACACGCTGCAGATGCAACTGGGCTCTGGGCCTTAACTGTGGGAATCCAGCCTTCCCCTCTGTAACACTGGAGTGCGTGGGCAGGCAACGGGTCAGATGGGACTTGACAGAACCAAGGAGGAGGATGAGAAAGACACAGGCGTCCTGGAGCGGAGCCAGCGTTGTGGGCATGCCGTCTATGCCGTCACAAAGAGCTCTGCACTCAGAAGGACCCTGTACCTGGCTTCATGCTCTTGCACCATCATCTTGAAATTCTCAGCACTCTTTGGAAAAGGGTCTTGAACTTTCATTTTGTGCTGGGCCTCTCAAATTACCTGGGCTTCCCTGGTGGCTACAGTAAAGAAGTCACCTGCCAGTGCAGGAGAAGTGAGAGGCGTGGGTTCAATCCCTGGGTCAAGAAGATCGCTAAGAGTAGGAAATGGCAACCCACTCCAGTATTCTTGCCTGGAGAATTCCATGGACAGAGAAGCCTGGAGGGCTACCGTCCATGGGGTCACAGTCGGACACGAATGAGCAACTGGCAGCTTTATTTTCTTTTGCAAATTATGCAGCTAGTCCTAGTCCCTGTCTGACCATAGCTGAGACTACAGACTCCTGGGGGTTTTAGGTTTCACAAACCAACAAATGCCCTTTGGACATCTGACATTTGCAGGGTATAGAGCTATGAGTACATGGGTTCCCAGATGCAAACATCAGAAACCTATTTGAGCCAGTTTCAGCAGAAAATGCATTTGTTCAGATATATCAACAACCCAGAGATTCTGAGAGGTCCAGAGGAACGAACCTGAATGCCCAGTAGCAAAGAACAGTGGCCAGATTCTATCACAAATAGAAGACAGCCCTGGACACAAACATCACGTTCACATACCTGAGTGTGGGGCTCGGATTCGATTTGGAATCTTGGTCACTGGGAGCTAGCGGGCTACTTGGCTGCTATGCTCAGCAGAATGGGTTCCATGTCTTTATGACATTAGTTTCCCAATCAAAGTCTCCAGTGGGTGTCCCATCGGTGAAGGCTGTCTCTTACCTGAGCCTGAGAAGCAAGAGGCATTCTAAATAGCTTCTCTCTTAAGGAGGCCTTGGTGGGGGCGGGAGGAGAGGGGTTGGGGGCGGGAGGAGAGGGGTGGGAATGTGCGATCATGAGCCAGGGAATTTCCCCAAACACAGGAAGGGAATGTACAGAAGTTAGGAGGCATCCAGGTGTATCCACCACCCACTACTTACATACATTGGAATTCTGCTGCTGACTGTGCACATAGGAAGTACTGGTGTCTCAGACGGTAAAGAATCCACCTGCAATGTGGGAAGATCCAGATTCGATCCCTGGGTCGGGAAGATTCCCTGGAGAAGGAAATGGCAACCCACTCTAGTATTCTTGCCTGGAGAATTCCACGGACAGAGGGGCCTGGCAGGCTACAGTCCATAGGATCTTAAAGTAAGGACACGACTGAGCAAATAACACTCTCTTATAAATGTAGAATGAATCACACACACTCATTAATTCGGTGGTTTCCCAGTGTGCTCCCCCTCAACTAGCTCTTAGGACATCCTATACCTTATTGCCTTCTTGGGGATCCCCCAGACCCACTTTTCAACCCCATGTCCCTGGTACTCTACTATTTCCCACCCACCTGGAATCCCAAACCAGGACAACTTGGGTACATTTCTGCAAAGCAAAACAGAACCCTTAGGTTATAACCCTTAGGTTATAAGATGTTTGTTTACCTGGAGGCAGGTGGAAAGGTGCTTGCTGAATGTTGCTGGCTGCCACAAAGCCAGTCTCACACACTCACTGCAGGTGGCAGGTAATAAACCTATTTCTATGCAAAAAAGGATCTCTTTGTTGCTAATAATTTTTATGCCAGTTCAGAGGGAGTAGTTTTCAGAATCAGGTGTTAACAAAGTAATGAACCAAATAAAATGTACAGTTAGCAATTATCAGTTTCCTTTGATGCACCTGCCCTAGAGTTTGTTATTGCCGATGCGATGTAAAAATTAAACAGGAGAACAAAAGAGTGCCTTTGGGAGGGGCATCAAATCAGCATTTAAAAATAACTGTTTCATCCATTTTGTACCTTCAGATTGAATACATTTATTTCAAAGGAGAGACTGGGGTAGACAAAGTGGAAACAGGAGGAGGGCCTGCAGTGGACACCAAGCTCCTCAAGGCGGGGCTTTTCAGCTGTTCTGGAGGAGGTTCTGGGTGGCCTGGGGGCTTCCCTGGTGGCTCAGACAGTAAAGAATCTGACTGCAGTGTAGGAGACCTGGGTTCGATCCCTGGGTCGGAAGATCACCCGGAGAAGGGAATGGCAACCTGCCCTAGTGTTCTTGCCATGGACAGAGGAGCCTGGTGGGCTACAGTCCATGGGGTCTCAAAGACCGAGTGACTAACACTTTCATTTTCCAGGTGGCCTAAGGGGAGAACACGTTGGTGTCAGAGGGATGAGGTCGGGCAGCCATCAGCAGGGTCAGAATCATGTCTTACCCTTGAGGACACACAGGGTTTAGACAGGATAGAATAAAAGGGCTGTTCCTGGTCTCTCCCCACCCTGGGTTAGCTCACGGACTGGTTTTTCTGAAGCTTTACTACTGGTCGGGGAGGGGTTGGCATGAACCGGGGCTCCTCTGAGATGCTACTCTCTGTCCCCCAGTTGGAAGGACTGCCAAAGTTCATCCTCCCAGGGAGGGCAGGCATTGCTAGAGCCTTCAGTGTCCTTTAAGGGGGTGTAGCTCTGACCTCTGCCTCCCTGGGAATAAGCAAGGAGGGCAAGGGCGTCCCAGGTAGTGCTGGTGGTAAAGAACCCACCTGCCAATGCAGAAGACATAAGAACCACGGGTTTGATTCTTGGTCAGGAAGATCCCTTGCAGGAGAGCATGGAAACCCACTCCAGTATTCTTTCCTGGAGAATCTCACAGACAGAGGAGCCTGGAAGTTTCTAGTTCATAGGGTCACAAAGAGTCAGACATGACTGAAGCGACTTAGCACGCACAGCATACATGGTAGGTGCTCAGTAGACACTTGCTGATCAAGGGCTTCCTCCCTTTAAACCTTCGTCTGGGCTGTTTCCACTAGTGCATTCTGCCCCTCTCCGTGCTACCCATCCGTCACTATGGCTTCTTAGAATTTTGACAGAAAGCATTAAAACAAAGTGAAGTCATAAATCTTGAGGAAGAGGCGTTCTCCGGGATGTGAGGAATACATAGTCACCATGCACAGACTGACCTGCAGTCGGGATCCACTCCTGCACATCCCCAGTCCTCAATCCCGACTCCTCTGGGCTGCCCAGGATGGGAGAAGAATGCGGGTCAGATTCCATGTGTCCACTGTGAAGGAAGCAGCCACGTCCGTAGAGGTAGTTTCTGAATAATCTGTGCCGTGTGTTTCCACTGACCTTAAATCTGAAGCCAGACAGACAAAGAGGAGCCACAAGGATGAGATAGGCAGCTGGAGAGGTTCACTTTTTAAGGCATTACTTGCGTCTAGGAAATCTCATCTCTGCTCCCACGTGCCGGTCTTCACATCTAACACAGTACTTCCTACTCGACCCTTCCTGCGACTCTCCTTGTGCAGCATCCTTTGGGCTCTGGTCTCACCTCCTATTGTCCTGAGGAGATGAGGAGGCTTTCTTCACATTGAAGGGGAGACACAGGATCCCACATCTCAGCTGCCATCCCTGAGATGTGGGACACACTCTTTGCCCCCACTGGTGGAACCCTGGTAGTGGCCATGAATTCACAATGGAATTCATTTCTGGGCACGTGGGAGGTGATTTTCTGAACTGAGATTCCTGGCCTGCAGCCTCTGAGATCAGAGTGACCAAACAGAGCAATCCTAAAGAGAAATCAACCCTGAATGTTCACTGGAAGGACTGATGCTGAAGCTGAATCTCCAATACTTTGGCCACCTGATGAGCCAATTCATTAGAAAAGACCCTGATGCTGGGAAAGATTCAGGATAGGAGGAGAAGAGGGTGACAGAGAATGAGAGGGTTAGATGACATCACCAACCTGATGGACATGAATCTGAGCCAGCTCCAGGATTTGGTGATGGACAGGGAAGCCTGGCATGCTGCAGCCTACAGGGTCACAAAGAGTCAGACACACCTGAGCAACTGAACAACGACAAGTAGAGCTTCCTCTTTTTCTCCCCAGATTTGGTCAAGACAAGTTCTCCTAGTGGGCCAAGCTGCAACTCACCACCAAGATATTGCTGAATCGTTTCTCTTCAATAGGATGCCTACATCCTCAAAGGGGGCAGTGAAGTGAAGTGAAGTCGCTCAGTCGTGTAAGTCGCTCAGTCGTGTCTGACTCTTTGTGACCCCATGGACTGTAGCCTACCAGGCTCCTCCATCCATGGGATTTTCCAGGTAAGAGTACTGGAGTGGGTTGCTATTTCATTCTGCAGGGGAAATTCCCGACCCAGGGATCGAACCCAGGTCTCCTGCATTGTAGGTAGACGCTTTACCGTCTAAGCCACCAGAGAATTGGAGGTGATGCCAAATCAGCTGCTCCTTACATGTGCTAGAAGTACACGCAGAAGAATAAAAGCCACACTGTGGAATGCCCTCCTCATGCTGCACTTGGCTTCTGAAACCTGAGAAATATCATTGGCCCAGTGGTGTAGGGCACACCCACAGTTCCATGTCCCAGCTCTGCCACTCTCCATCTGTGTGACTTTGAGCAAGCAACTTGACTTCTGGGACTCCAGCAGGTCCATTGTAAAAGGAGGGTAATGATTGTACTGCCTTATAGAGTGCTGCGAAGATCGAATGGGACAGGGCATAGCCTGGTACCTGGATCACACAGTAGGAGCTTAGTGAACATCAATCATTACCCCATTACTCAGATTGGGCAGAGGAGAGAGAGAGGACTTTCCTGTGAGCCTGGAATCCTGAAAGGTGCTCTCCTAAGGGGTGTATGAGCAGGGGCCTGGGGCACACGCTATTGCCCTTTACAGCGGCAGCAAGGAGCCTTCCACGCTGACTGGCCTCCCCGACACGGATGGCAGCATCTGCCTGGATGACCTTTAAAACGGGTGAGGCTGTGGGCCCAGAAGTTATTGCTCTCCCTGTGACTGTTCTGCCTAACTGCCCTTCTCCCTGGGATTTGACTGAACAGAGGTGAGCTCGAGAGAAAAGGAGGGACCAGATTTCAATAAGACCTTCTGCCCAGCACAGAGGAACTTGTGGAGTTTTCAGAGAACTCGGGCAAACCTTCCAAAGACTTTGAGCAGGAGGGTGATAGGATCAAAACTACCTTTCTGGAAAATCACCAGGGAAAATGTTGCACACCAACAGGTAGACGTCTGGCCATGGAGTCAGGCAGGAGCCAGCAGGTGGGGGAGACCAGTAGCGGACTCCCTAGCCAGATAAGAGGTGAGCCACCTAGACAAAGAGGGCAATGGGGATAGAGGGAGGGCGGAGTGAGGCGAGGATGGGTCTGAGTGGGTCAAGAGGTAGCAAGCCAATGTCATGTGGCAGCCTGGATGGGAGGGGGTCTTGCGGAGAGTGGATGTATAGGTATGGCTGAGTCCCCTCGCCATTCACCTGAAACTATCACACCATTGATAATCGGCTATACCCCAATACAAAATAAAAAGTTTAAAGTTTGTTGGGGGTGGGGGGAAAGCGTCAGCCGTGCTTTGTGAATGGCTGGGTGAAGCAGAGGGCGGCCGTCACGGTTCCGGCTGGAACACACCACTGCCCGAGGGAGCGTGAAGACCAGGGGTGGGGGAAGATGAGCTTTGGGACAGGCTGACTTTGGGGTGCTTGTACGAGGCCCCCCAGGACAGCTCCTCCCTGAAGATGTAGGCTCAGAGCGAGGTAAGATCTGCACTGGGGATGAGCTGCCCAGGGAGAGAAAACTTAGGCGAGCCACAACCATGCCTGTGACATCAACCCAGCAGAGTTGCAAATCATCACAGCCTCAACACGGCTGTGCACTGCCTACCCTGGGGTCCTTGGGGGAGGGGGAGGGGACTGCTGCTTCTAGAGAACTTGGAGGAGAAGCAATGCGGAGATTCCGTGCAGGGCTGGGGGGCAGAGCAGTCTCAGGGGAGCCCTCCTCTGGGCTAACACTGGCACACTGCATACCACCCTCTCCCTATCCCCTGCTCAGAGCCACCAGCAAGTGGGAGGGAAGCCAGCCCAGAGACGATCCCCTGCCTGCCCCAGATCCCTGGGGATGTCTGCCAGGGAGCAGGGGGCCTCTGGGGAGCTTTACTTTCTTGCCTCTGAGGCTCTGCAGAGTCCTGGCTGTCAGCGGGAGACAGGAGGGCAGCATTCCCCAAGGCTCGGCACTACTGTGGGGGCAGAACGCCAGCTCCAGGAGCCTCTGCTCTGGCAAAGGAGGGGGCAGGAGAGGCGGTCATGCCTGGTGGCAGCCCACAGGTGAGCACTAGGGGCGTGGTCCATGGCTGCCGAGGGAAGAGGCAGGGCCCTGTACAACCAAGTCAAGCAGAGATGGACAAAGTGACTCAGGCTCCTTGAGAACATACCTGAGGCTCAAGATTGACCATGGGGTCCTCTGTAGTCAGGGACGTTATTTTCTCACTTACCATCATTTACTCACTTATTGTAAGTCTCATGGAAATGCCACATCCAAACGGCCTGAATCACTAGCACATCCTTAGGCTCTCGTGCTCGTGAATCATCTACCCTCTCAACATCAAGAGGAATTTCATCACCCATTCATCCATCCTTCCATCCATCCATCCCAGAGACCACCACTGTGTCACACCCTCAGATGCATGTAGAGAACACAGAGGTGATTCAGACACAAACTGAAGAAACCCACAGCCTGGAAGGAAGGGAGAGATTAACAAACATGGCCCCCATTACCCCTACCATGACAGTCTTCCTGTTATGACTGGTGGACTTCAGAACAATGGTAGGGAACATAAGTGGACGTGATCAGTTCCACTTAGGTTGGAATGGGTGGCTGGTCAGACAGAACACAGCTTTTGAGATCGGTCTTGCAAAAGTAAGGGGGATGTTTAGAAATATGCTATTCTGTACATCTCTAAAGTTCCTGAAGTTCTAGTTGTTAATCTTTGCTACCTTGAATGAACTCAAGGAGGAAATGGCAACCCAATCCAGTACTCTTGCCTGGAAAATCTCATGGACAAAGGAGGCTGGCTGGCTGAAGTCTGTGGGGTGATAAAGATTCTGACATGACTGAGGGATGGAGCATGCACACACCTTGAACTAAAGACCAAACCGGAGGTCTCTGGGGGGTATGGGATGGATTGAAGAGCAATTGATTGTTTTTAATGTCCTGGTTAGATATTGGAATATGACTTAAATTTAAATGTCCAAATATTTTAAAATATGAATAACTGCAAAATTTCACTGAAAAAGAGAATTAGTCTTTTCTAAGAGCCCAGCTATTGTCAAAAGAAAGAACAAGGAAAAAGGCAAGAGGAGTTTTTTGTTTTTGTTTTTGTTTCTTTGTTTGTTTGTTTAACAAATGGGCCTTTATAACTTTTAGGGAAGAGGAAGCTAAAATGTGGACATTTCTATCACTAATTTTATTTTGTTTCATAATTGCCTGATTCTGTTAAAAAGGGGCTTTTAAAACTCTCATAAGATTTAAACTATCTTTTAAAAGTAAGTGGAGGGCTTCTCTGGTGGTACAGTGAAAAACAACTCACCTTATAACGCAAGGGACACTGGTTCGATCCCTGGCCCCGGAAGGGCCCACGTGCCGTGGAGCAGCTACAGCTCCTGAGCCCACGCGCTGCAACTACTGAAGCCCTCAGGTCAAGAGCCTGTGCTTCACAATGAGAGAAGCCACTGCAATGAGAAGCCTGCACACCGAAAGGAAGAGTGGCCTCCGCTTCCCACAAAGAGAAAGCCCAAGCACAGCAATGAACACCCAGAACAGCCAAAAGTAAGTAAGGAAATAAATCTGAAGTTCCAATACTTGGGCCACCTGATGCAAAGAGTCGACTCACTGGGAAAGACCCTGATGCTGGGAAAGATTGAGGGCAGGAGGAGAAGAGGGTGACGGAGGATGAGATGGTTGGATGGCATCACCGACTCAATGGACACGAGTTTGAGCAAACTCCGGGAGATAGTGAAGGACGGGGAAGCCTGGTGTGCTGCAGTCCATGGAGTCGCAGAGAGTCGGACATGACTGAGCAACTGAATAACAACAATAACAAGAAAATAAATATAAAACTAAGTAGAGACAGGAATTCCGAGACATCAGAAGAGTGGAAGCGGTGCTTACTGCAGATGCCCCTTAGCATCACGTGAGCCCTCTACAGTTCTTTGTTTCCAGCAAGCCCCAGCCTTACTCTGGGGACTTGCACATCCCCAACTCCAAACACATGACCTGGGAGGGGGTATGACAGTCACAAGACCCTGACCCCTTACTGGGGGATCACCCAGTTTGGGTCACCCTTGTTTGGGTGACCCAAACAAGACCAATCAGGGTCCGTCTCTGAGATCTCTTGGTTGGAGTTGGAGAAGGACCCTGTCCCAGGGGTTATGGATCAGAAAGGAGTTGAAGTTGAAGAAGAAGGTGGCCTAATTCTCAGCTGCCCAGAGAAAGCCCGTCTGCTGTAGGAGAGGATAAGCCAAGGAGATACAGGCAAAGCAGTGAGAGAAACCGAGAGCTCTGGTTTTGTTACTTGTCAGTAAAAGGATGCAGAAAAATTAGCTTCGAATGGCTCAAACAGATTAGGGAAAATAGGTCAACTAAAAGAATCCGAATGTAAGTGGTTCATTGGGAGCACTCAGTGTGGCAGAGACAGACGAGACAGTTTTTTCGTTTACTCATTGCTGTGCACTGTGATATCTCCTTTTCTTGATCTTTAACTGATCTTAGCAGAGTCCATAACTTTCTGGCCACTTTCAAGGATTAAACACAGCTGGGTCCTGATAGAAACACCAGCCTTCTATCCAATGCCGTGACTTCTCTGCCACTGCTGCCTAGACATGTGGCTCAAAGGACTTGAATGGACAGAAAAGATGGTCTTCCTCTGCCTGACTCCCTCTCCCTCATCTTTCCAACTGGTCTACACCGGGTGAGTCAGGGAGGGATGGGAAGAAGGGATCAACTTACCTGAGTCTCATATGGTGAGGCGGCCTTGATTTCTCCTCTCTGGTTCAGGACAGTCTGCCGGGTGGCGCGAGTTCTAATGGCGCTAATGGCTTTGCTTAGATAAGTGACCCCTCTGTCTCATCTGGTAGGCCGAAAGGAGATTGGGCTGCCAAGCCCTGTGAAGCCCTGGCTAGAGATTTGAAGGAAGATGAACGGTGCTTAAGGGACAGGAAGACCGTGAAATCAAACCGTTAAAAAACAATTTCAAGACCAGTCAACTTCCCTCACCTTCTTTTCAGTGTGATAAAGCCCCCCAAAGTCATGTGAGGGCTCTTTTGATCTTGTGCAAGTTGGTGTGTTGACTGTCTCACCACGTTCCACCAGGGCACAGTGGTGCTCCCTGCTTTGGGGAGAGGCCGCCTCTAGAAGACGGAGAAAGGCGAGACTCCCACCTCCTTCCCCCACTTCTGCCCAGCTGAAGTCACTAAGGTTGCCTGCAGGCGCACCTCAGAGAGAGAGACCGAGAGAGACTCACCAGGGTTACCTTCCTCTTATTTTTAAAAACTTCTTTCATCCAATCTGAGCTCTCAGTCCCTCTGCACTCCCTCAAATGAGTTCAGTATTGAGATCTAGGGCTTCCCCGATGGTTTAGCAAAAAAGGATACCCTTGCAATGCAGGAGACTCAGGAGATTCAGGTTCAATCCCTGGGTCAGGAAGATCTCCTGGAGGAGGCAATGGCAATCCACTCCAATATTCTTGCCTGAAAAAATCCCATGGACAGAGGAGCCTGGAGGGCTACAGTGCAGAGGGTCACAAAGAGCTGGACACAACTCAGTGGCTGAGCACACGGTGTGTGGGGTTTCTGGCTCATGGAGCAAGATGCTTTAAATCTACTGGTGATGGTGGTGTGGGTGTCACCTAGGAGGACATATATTTCTTCTTCTGCCTCAAAAACCCAACTTTCCATTTTTTTATTTTTTAATTTAAAAGTTAATGGTACAAATTATATGCATTCTCCTTTGAAACATTAAATCAAAACACTTTGGATGAGATTAAAGTTCACTTTGAAACACTGTGCCCCCTTCCCACCGAAGAAGTAAAGAGTTGTTGCAGGAAGATGTATGCCCTCCCCAGTCTTTTTTCTAGTCATTAACATGCTCAGTATGTATGTATGTACTCATAGAAAATACAAAGAATGTGTGTTCAAGTTTATCACAGGCATTCTCTTTGGCACACTATTCTACAACTTGTTTTTCCATCTGACGTGGTCTTTCAGGTTGGAAGGACAGAACAGAGCCATCTCTTTGGTTTCACAGCCCAGAAGGCAGGAGGGAGGCTGAAACTCAGTCCATCTCTGCTAACTTAGCACAAAGGAAGGGCTCCCTTTCTTTGATTGGTCTACCCAAAGGGGACTGTCTTTTTCTAATTCATTCAAAGATGTGGTGTATCTGCTATATTTAAAATGGATAACCAACAAGGACCTACTGTATAGAGCATGGAACTCTGCTCAGTGTTATGTGGCAGCCTGGATGGAAGGGGGGTTTGGGGGAGAATGGATACCTGTATATATGATGGCTGAGTCCCTTCGCAGTCCACCTGAAACTATCACAATATTATTAATCAGCTGTATCCCAATACAAAATATAACGGTTTTAAAAAAACAAAGATATGGTGTGTGATGTGCTGGCCCTGAATGGATCATCTATGCTCTATCTAATTGCTTTGTAGTATTCCCTAATGTAGATATATTGCTTTTTTGTTTGTTTGTTTGTTTATTGAAGGATAGTTGCTTTATAGAATTTTGTTGTTTTCTGTCAAACCTCAACATGAATCCGCCATAGGTAATCATATATCCGCTCCCTTTTGAACCTCCCCTCCATCTCCCTCCCAGCCCCACCCCTCTAGATTGATACAGAACCTCTGTTTGAGTTTCCTGAGCCATATAGCAAATTCCCGTTGGCTATCTATTTTACACGTGGTAATGTGAGTTTCCATGTTACTCTTTCCATACGTCTCACCCTCTCCTCCCCTTTCCCCATGTCCATAAGTCTATTCTCTATGTCTGTTTCTCCATTGCTGCCCTGTAAATAAATTCTTCAGCACCATTTTTCTAGATTCCATATATGTGCATTAAAATATGATATTTATCTTTCTCTTTCTGACTCACTTCACTCTGTATAATGGGTTCCAGGTTCACCCACCTCATCAGAACTGACTCAAATGTGTTCCTTTTTATAGCTGAGTAATATTGCACTGTGTACATGTACCACAGCTTCTTTACCCATTCATCTGTTGATGGACATCTAGGTTGCTTCCATGTTCTAGCTGTTGTAAATAGTGCTGCAGTGAACAATGGGATACATGTGTCTTTTTCAATTTTGGTTTCCTCCAGGTATATATCTCCATGGGGTCGCTAAGAGTCGGGCACGACTGAGTGACTTCACTTTCTCTTTTCACTTTCATGCATTGGGGAAGGAAATGGCAACCCACTCCAGTGTTCTTGCCTGGAGAATCCCAGGGACGGGGGAGCCTGGTGGGCTGCCGTCTATGGGGTCGCACAGAGTCGGACCCGACTGAAGCGACTTAGCGGCAGCAGCAAGGTATATATCTAGGAGTGGGATTGCTGGGTCATACGGTGGTTTTATTCCTAGTTTGATATACTGCTTTTGATGGATCTATCTCTGTGGTTGGACATTTACGTTTTTGCTAGTTTCTCATGATAGTAGGAAATACTGCCATGAAGTTTTGTGTGTGTCTCTGTGTACATGTGCAGATATTTCTCGAGAGAAGTAGTGAGATTTCTGAGTCAGGAGAATGCTTATTTTAAATTCTACTGCTAAGCTGCTTCAGTCATGTCCAATTCTTTGAGACTCCAGGGACTGTAACCCACCAGGTTCTTGTGTCCATGGGATTCTCCAGGCAAGAATACTGGAGTGGGTTGCCATTTCCTTCTCCAGGGGATCTTCCTGACCCAGGGATTGAACACACATCTCTTACATCTCCTGCACTGGCTGGTGGGTTCTTTACCACCAGCACCATTAGACAATGTTAAATTATCCTCTGACCAATATGCAGTCTTATCAGCAGTGTGCACGAGTGACTGTTCCCATTATCCTCTCCAACAGGGGAGGCTGCCTGACTTGACTCTTCCTTCCAATTGCCATCCCCTTCTTAATGTGCACTGGTCGACCCTACTGCTCTGGGGTTGTCCCCAACTGACTGTCTTATTTTGTCCTTGGTTTCTTCATCTACTTGATCTCAACCTTGGCTCTTTAGCCACCTGAGCTTCTTGCTCCTTGGTCCTGACAAGGAGTGTCTGCTCTCATGCTGGCCTAAATTCCAGGTGGTGAGTGGACAGGAGAATAGCTTTGCCTCTGCCTAGCTGTGTGACCACAGACCAAGCCCCAGTTTCCCCATCAGTACCATAAAGGAACTGAGTTCCAGGAACTCCAGGATCCTAGCTCTCACTTTAGCAGGTGCTTTTGCCTGCATCAGAGCTAAGCACTCTTTGGTCCGGTTGAAATGCTTTACTGCAAGTGCACATGGGCAGACATGAGTCATCGGAAGTGGTGATGGGTAGGTATGGACTTTATTGCTCCAATAAATTATATCACCATTCATTTCTGTGTTTTCATGGGTGGGGATGGGTGATGAAGGAAGGACCTTTCGGTCTGCCCAAGCTCTCCATCACGTAGGGAACATTTCTTGATTAAATCAGGCTTACTTTCACTACTGCAGCCACTTCCTTCTTGCTCCTCGGACCAGATCCTCATCATTTATTTCAGAAATATTTATTGAGCACCTGCAACATCCTCTACTCCATGGCGACTTTTGGAAGGGATGAGAGTAGAAGATGCAGGGGGTGGAAAAGTGGTTTTATGAGCAGCCTGCTGCTCACTGCTTAGTTCACTGCTGTTTAATAGGGCTGTCTGAGATGATGGAAGTGTCCTCTAAAATCTGTGCTGTCCAGTATGGGCAAACAGAAGGGCCTTGGACCACGTGCTACAGAAGGCATGCTTGGGAGCCCTGTGCTAATGTTTAATGAATGCAAGGAAGCAAAACAGTGCTGGGGGCCTCACGGCGGACACTTCAGAACTCAGTCCTCTCCACCCTCTCTCTTTAAAGCTTCAGTCTCTTAATCTGTAAAGAACAGTATTGAAGATCAAAGGACACTGCGTGTGTAGGCCTTGGCATAGGGCCTGGCCCGCTGTAGACAGTCAACAACTGGGGTGTTTCTGACCCCTCTCCTGGGCCGTGTGGGTTCTCAGGACTACTGCAGGCTTCCGCCAAGTAAAAGCTTCGCCGTGAGGAGGCGGGACTCAGGGAGCAGAGCCTCCGCTTCAGGGAGGGGCAGGCTGGAGAGGCTGCTTTCCCCTTCTAAGGCTCCAGATCCTCTGGTTCTGAGTCACCCAGGTGAATTGCACAACTTTATGGACGCTACCAGTCAGACAGCACTCCCACTGTGGGGATTGTCAAGGGTAGGAATTTGCCTCTCCCACTACTGCCTACCAAGACAGGTGCCGGAACATAATAGATGCTTAGTGAATAGGGGTGTGGGGGTGGGTCACCCAAAGTCATGTGGTTTGAGCAGCAGCCAGGAGCTAGGAGATTTAGATACCTTTCTGCCCTACCTCCAGCTCTGTTCCAGGAAAACATTCAAGTCAGGGTCTGAGCCTCTGGCCTTGTCACAGGGCTCTGTGATCTCATCAAGTGCTGACTTGGCTTGGGGTCTTGGTTTCCCCATCTGGCCTCCGGTACCCTTCAATGTTAGCACCTGAACACGTACGGGCAGCTTTTGCTGGGCAGGTCCTGAAGCTGGTATAGCTGTGGAGGGCACACTTTCCCCAGGCTGGGGTTTGTCTTCCCGCCCCTCGCATCCCCACCCCCTCTCACCGCAGCTGGCTTCCTGCGGCTCCGACAACAGGCGGGCGGTGTTCTCCTTCCCTTCCCTGACCTCACTGGGCAAACACTCCAGAGGCAGTCAAAGCAAACAGGACTTGTGAGACCCGGCCAGGAAGTCCAGAACAAAGGAGGACTTCTTTTATCAGCTGTTTCCTTTCGTCAGATGATAAATTGTGAGAGTAATTACATTAAAAAAAAAAAAAAAAACTAGAACAGAAAGGAAATAAAATCGGTTATACGCTACTTTGATAAATTTGAGCAATCCATTTATTTTTCATTCAACGAGGATGTGATGATTATGTGTCAGGTACGTGGAGCCGTGGCTGTTTCATGGAAGCATTCGGGCTCTGGTGGAGGAGACGAGCAATAAGAAACCGACAGGACTGAAGTATACTATGACTAAGGGTCACTGACTTTGTCTTTACCACGTCCCTACTGCCTGGAATTCGGTGGGTGTGTAATTGGTGCTTAATAATGATTTGTTGAGTGACTGAGTGAGTGAATGAGGACAGATGCTTGGGAAGCTCAGAGGAGGGGTGCTTAATTCAGAATCCAAAGCTTCTTGGAAGAAATGACAGACTGGAAGACTTGAAGAAAGGGCAGGAGTTATTTAGTAAGGCAGCAGGGGTGAGTCGAGGCAGGGAAGGATGGGAGTAGATAGTGATTGGATTTTGCAGGCCAAGGGGGCAGCATCTGGTTGAGGATGAGGGTCCTGAGTGAACTCAAGCACATGAAGTTGCCCATAACGGACCATTTTGGACTACGGAAAACTGCACCATCATATGGTTCAACCAAACATTTAAAATGTCACTAACTCGTCAGAGACAAGATCACATGGGGCCTTATGAACTGCGTGAAGAGACTGAATTTTTCTCCTGAGGGCAGGGAGAAGCAACAAGGTTTTATCTTCTCTTTCCCCCGCTAAAATAAAGCTAAATAAACTGTTAAATATATAATTTTAAAAATTCATGTTCTAAGAGTGTAAAGAAAAAGGACAGCAGTCATCTTTGATCTCACCACCCAGATAACAGTGGCCAGTTTGAACCAACCTAGTCCCAACAGCGTGGTGACTGTTGTTCCAGACTTTTCTCTCAAGTCCTATCTACGAAGGGGAACAGAGCATGAAGCTGCTAGTTATTTAAGAGTTGCCAGTGTGGCCTCTGTGTCTAACCGAGGAGGCTGGAGGTTACCATGGAAAAATTCATTTTTGTTTTGTGAGCAGTCAGAGTGGGAGAAAGACTCAGCAGGACTTTTTCAGACTCAACAGCTGTGCCTCCTCTCACATGGTTGACACGAGGTTGCTTGGGACAAGGTAGGTATGTTTGTACAAGGTCAAGGAACCCCCCTGGGAGACAGGACACTGAGATCTAACATCTTCTCTAAGAAAACTGAAAGAAAACTCAGAACACTGGAAATTTGAGAAATTGACAAAAAGAAAAGGATTCCCTGTAGTCTAACCTTGCAGAATCCCATTAATGACATTTTCGGTATATTTGCTCCCAGTCCTTTTTCTCTATATACTGTGTCCACATATATGGTGATAAATCAAACTGAATTAATGTTCAGCAAATATTCACTCTTTTGTATTTGCATATGCATGCATCCATACATGTACACGCATACCCCCATATATACCCACAGAAAAGAAGTAGGAACGTCTTGGGTCCCTCTCCCTTTTGCCATCTTATTTTAGAACTCTAGCTTGGAAGTTCATGAAGGCATTTTGTTAGCCTGAGCTAATCCTTCACAACTCTTTGATGATATGCCCTTAACCCCAAGAAGGTCTCTTATTTCCTAAAATGGGCAGGCTGAAGCCACTGTTGGTATCTCTTCAGCCCCAGAGCCTCTGCCTTCTTGTGGCGTTCTGTTTCTCACCGATTTTACCAAGGGTGGGCATAACTGACGTTTACAGAGCAGCAAGTCAAGTCCTGCAGCTTTGAAAACTGGTATGAATAAATGGGCCACAGACACTTCTCTGCCTCTGTGGTTGGTTCCCATGGTGTGTGGGTGGAGGGCAAGGCTGTCCACATAGGGCCCAGAGCTGCCGCCCCGAGTGGAGAGTGCACACCTGAGGCTGATCAAGTGAATGCTTGTTCATTACACAACCCCGTACCCTTCCTGCTCCAGACCCACCCCCTGCGCCTCCCTCTTCCCTGAGCCCCCTCGCCAGGGTTCCACCCTGACTGTCTCTCCATGATGGGGGGAAGCCTCAGACCATAGGCCCTGGCCCTCCCATCCCCAGCCCTGGATGGGTTGGCCATGGAGAGGCAAAAATTATAGAGACTGCGACCTCTCACTGACGCACTCCATCTTTGCTTCTGCTTTTCTCTTGGGGAAAGTGCTAAGACCACTCCAGGGCAAGAGGCAGATGCCTCAGGTCTCTGTTCCCCTTTAACACCTTTCAGTTTTCTGACTTTTTCTAAGTGCCTTTTAAGTTTTGCAGTTTTAAACAAAAATTCTCTTTCCAAACTTTTTCTTTCTGCATATGTTCTTCCCCTCTTAATGACTTGCCCTAAGCCACCAGCATGTCCCTGGGTCTACAGGCATGGGTTTTGCATCTGCAGGTTAAGGGCTCATTGCCCAGCCCTCCAGAGTCCTGGGGGGTGGGGGGTGGGAGGGTGAGTTTCCTTGCAGTCCCAGAGTTGCTGGGTATCTTGGGAGTCAGCCTCTTTCTCTGCGTCATCTCATATTCATTTTATTAACCAGAAGAAAGGAGAGATTCTGTGTGGCCTGGCAATCAGAATTCCAGCCTTGACCCCTTCTTTGTTTCTTGTTCTCTCTACTGCTTCCCCTAGCGAGCTTTCGGGCTCCTGATCAAAGACATGTTTAGTCTTCATCTAGTATAATATTAATAGCCATTCAAAGTAATAATAAAACAACAACAGCACCTTGCATTTACTGAGTGCTCACTACACAGTCGGCACTGTTTGTTGAACCTTGCCCATATGATCTCTTTTGACCCTAATAACCATGTCTACTCTACAGATGAGAAAAGTACGGGAAATTTAAATAGCTTTACCAAAGTGCTAGAACCAAAGTATGCATCCAGTTAGTACCCCCAGATTAAGAGCCATGAAAAATATGCTGTTTTTAGAAAAACCTGCATATCCTGTTGGTTCACTTCTCAAAGCCGGCTTCCATGGTCTGGGGAGATCAGATACTGTTTGTCCTGAGGACATGGATGATTGCATATGTCTTCTGGAAGGCTCTGCATCAAGACTCTTTGTTGTTGCTGTTCCTGTCTACACTGGTGGCAGCTGCAGGTTCTCAGGGATGTGCTTTACCAGGATTCAGATGGCCCTTCCCCAGGCCCAGGAGGCGCCTCTGGGACGCATGCACGGCGGCAGCCCCTGCACTTGTGTTCCCAATACCTCGGCCTGGCCTGCAGTGATTCCATGACGGGCTCAGGACTTGGGGGCTGGAGATGGGAATCAGCGTGCATCAGCCCGGGGCTGTTCCTCAGCTTCGAAGGTGTGTGGGTGAGGCAGGCAAAGCCATCAGCTCTGAGATGCCCAAGGCAACAGTGATAGTCCATGGTCCTGGAGATCATGTTCCTGCTGGCATCTCTTGTTCCCAGTACTCCGCACCCCCCAGGGACTCCCTGGAGTCATTCTCCTGGGCTTCCTATAGCCTTCTTGACCCCAAGGACACCAGGTGCTGGGATCAATCTCCCTAAATGGCTCTATCGGCTTCCCTGGTGGCTCAGCTGGTAAAGAATCCACCTGCAATGTGGGAGAACTGGGTTCGATCCCTGGGTTGGGAAGATACCTGGGAGGAGGGCGTGGCAACCCACTCCAGTATTCTTGCCTGGAGAATCCCATGGACAGAGAAGCCTGGTGGGCTGCAATCCATGGGGTCGGACACGACTGAGTGACTAAGCACACATGGCTCTATGTACAATTTCATGGTCATTTTGACTGGTGTAAATGACAGTGGTAGAGAATATAACCCCATGGGCAGAATGACTCTGGTAAGGAGGCTTGGCCTTAGTGGCAGAGGCATGGGTTATGATCAGAGTGAGGCTTCACTAGAATCTACAGGGACCCAGCAACCCCATCAGAGACCTAGGCCTCCTGGAAATGAGGGATTTTCCTGTATAACCCTGGTGTTAGCAGGGGTCGCATTTCTCTGCTGTACGATCACTCCTCCTGCTGATGAGGGGATGAGTTAGCTGAGAGTGGTGTCCCTTATTGCCTGCAGGAAGTAATACCCAGAGACCAGGAAGGAGGCTGAGGGTGAGGAAATTCCCATAAAGGCAGAGGAGGTGCTGACGTGGGGCATTTGGGCCAGTGGTCCCTGAGAGGGTGTGGAGAGGTGTCAGCGGCTTGGATAAACACAGAAAAACGATGCATAACACAAACTTAGAAGCAACCCTGGTTAGTGCATCTGTCCTCTTCCAAGTTTCACTACGCAAATAAGATGCTTAAACTTGCCTTAAAATAATATATCATGCACTTCTTTCCAAGTTGCCAAACAAACATTATATACATAGTTTCTTAAATTATTCTATTTATTTGCTTAGTTGTGGCCTTCGGGATCTTTTGTTGCAGCGCATGGACTCTCTAGTTGTGGCCCTCAGGTTTAGTTGCTCTGCCCCATGTGGGGTCTTTTCTCCCTGATCAGGGATAGAACCTGTGTCCCTGCATTGCATGGCAGATTCCTAACCACTGTACCACCGTGTGTGTGTGTGTGTGTGTGTGTGTGTGTGTGTGTGTGCTAATTTGCTTCAGTTCAGTTCAGTCGCTCAGTCGTGGCTGACTCTTTGCGACTCCATGAATCACAGCATGCCAGGCCTCCCCATTCATCACCAACTCCCGGAGTTTACCCAAACTCATGTCCATCAAGTCGGTGATGCCATCCAGCCATCTCATGCTCTGTCGTCCCCTTCTCCTCCTGCCCCCAATCCCTCCCAGCATCAGGGTCTTTTCCATTGAGTCAACTCTTTGCGTGAGGTGGCCAAAGTACTGGAGTTTCAACTTTAGCATCATTCCTTCCAATGAACACCCAGGACTGATCTCCTTTAGGAGGGACTGGTTGGATCTCCTTGCAGTCCAAGGGACTCTCAAGAGTCTTCTCCAACACCACAATTCAAAAGCATCAGTTCTTCGGCACTCAGCTTTCTTTATAGTCCAACTCCCACATCCATACATGACCACCGGAAAAACCGTAGCCTTGACTAGACGGACCTTTGTTGGCAAAGTAATGTCTTTGCTTTTAATATGCTATCTAGGTTGGCCATAACTTTCCTTCCAAGGAGTGTCTTTTAATTTCATGGCTGCAATCACCATCTGCAGTGATTTTGGAGCCCAAAAATTTTGCTTCAGTTGTGTCCAACTCTTTGCGGCCCTATGGACGGTAGCTCACCAGGCTCCTCGGTCCATGAGATTCTCCAGGAAGGAATGTTGGGGTGGATTGCCCTGCCCTCCTCTAGGGGGTCTTCCCAACCCAGATCCCACGTCTCTCAGGTCTCTTGCATTGGCAGGCAGGTTCTTTATCACTGGTGCCACTTGGGAATTTCAGACCACCAAGGAAGTCCCTCAAACACTGTACTTCTAAGGTGCAGAGGCCCAAGGCCTCACCAAGGGGTGCTGGAGCCAATGTACTCAGAACTGTAGCCAGCAGCTCACAGGCTCAGTGAGGAGGCATTCAAATGGCCAGATCACTCGGAAGAAATGCCCTACCTCGTTTATGTTTGTTAAAAATCAGGTTGGCAAAGATGAAAACAACTTGTAAAATTGAGTATCGGTGAGCACATGAAGAAAACATCATTGCTGGGGGAGCAAAAATTTACACCCGTCCCTAATCCATTACCAGAAACCCTTGGGGACAGGAATGTGTTGGAATTTAGAATTTTTCAGATTTTTGAAAGGCAACACGATGTATAAATTGTACATCATATAATACTCCCTGTAGGAACCAGGGCAATACACACATTTATGTGCCTGCATGAAATGTATAAATACTCATACTACGTGGGATAAATGAAAGGCTTTAAATAGCCTTGTGTCCATGCAGGTCAGGGTCTGCCACCAAATGAGTTTAGTTGTTAAACTTATTAAAGCATTTTCAGTTTTCAGAGTTTTGTGGATAAGGGATTATAGACCTTGTGACCTTTCTGGAGGGTGATTTTGCCCTAAGCGTTAAGAACCTTAAAATACACCTATCCTTTAACCCAATAATTTTACTTCTAGGAATTAGTTCTAAGGACATAACCGTGATTATGCGCAACGATCTAGTATTAAGGATGCTCATTACTGCATTGTTTTTGTTTGAAAGAGAAAGAAAGAAAGAAATTAGAAGCAACCTAAATGCCTACTAATAAGAAATTGTTTAAAGAGGCAGTGGACTAGAAGGCGGTCCTTAAAAACACAATGTTTGCTTATTGACTTGGAAAGTAATGCAACTATTTTAAAGCAAATTTAAGCTATGAAGACAATCTTATTCGTGTAGTGAAACCTGGAAGAGGGCATGTATACTAAATAGGGTTATTTCTAGGTTTGTAATATACACAGTTTTTCTTTATTTATGTGGGTTTTCTCATTTTCTTTATTTTGAGTTAGAAAAGTTAAGACTTCCAAAGAATTCAGATGTACATAAGTTAAAACAAAGGTCTCCACTTCTCTCACCCTTCCCTAACTCCTCCTTGGGGGTAAAACATATCCACTGAGTAGGTTTCTTTCCAGACTCTTTTTCTCTGTAAATGCATGAAACTTTGTAATTTTTCCATACATGGAGTTTTAAGCAGCTTTTCCATGCCATGTATATTGTCCTATGTCTGACTCTAGCACTAAGTTGTTCGCCATGCTACAAAGGTGAACGTTTGTTTTCTCAACCCTTTCCACATTGCTGGACATTTAAGTAGCTTCTGTTTACTTACTATCTCAAACAATGCGGCAGAGAACATTCTCGGGCATGTACCTTTGTGGACCTGTGTGTCATTTATGTGCAAGAGTTCTTATTTTTCATCTTCTTACCATGAACATGTGTTCCTTAGATTATTAAAAATCTTATTAAACACATTAAAAGATTCCATTAGATTGTTTCAAATCGCCTGAAGCCACTCAGCTGGCCCACTTTTTCCTCAGGATAAAGGAGCTATTCAGTAGCACCGCCTTGTAAATAAATAACCAGATATTTTTGAGCCACATATATTTTTACAGATTCATCCTCCCCAAGGAGGTCCAGGGCTACAGACGGGAATCTTGGTTGCAGTTGCCAAATCCTTGGGCGGGGGGCGGCATGGAATGTCCTTGGATGGCTGTCAACTTTTCACCATCAGGTGACCCGGGGGCCTTTCCTTGGCAGTTGCTGGTTGCTGATCACTCCTGGGACGGTGTCATTGCTGATTCCAGAGGGTAATGGTCTCCCAGGGCGTGGGCTGGCTCCTCTGGAGTGGGGCCTGAAGGGTTTTCTGGCGGGTACACAGGGTTCCTGGATCCAGAGAGGGGCTCCTGGGGTTGTGAGCCAGGCGGAATGGGTCGTCTTCCTGGGCCCAAGCTCTGAGTTTCCAAGCCCCCTAGCCTTTCTCTTCCTCGTGCATGCAAAGTAGATTTGCACGCACATTTCCTTAGCTTTCAGATGACCATTTCTCTTCTGTGCAGCAATGCACCCATGATGGGAAGTAGACACTGAGTGTGGGGATGACCTTCCCCTGGCTCTTCCTGAAGCTGTTCTTAAAAAGGGGGTGCATCGGACAGTTGGTGGGTCCTAGGGTCGGGAACATAGATGCTCTTTTTTCTCTTCACCTCCAGCCCAGGTGGCGCTAGTGGTAAAGATCACGCCTTGTAATGCAGAAAACTTAAAAGATGCAGGTTCGATCCCGAGGTTGGAACGATCTCCCGGAGAAGGGAATAACAACCCACTCCAGGATTCTTGCCTGGAGAATCCCATGGACAGAGGAACCTGGCAGGCCGTGGTCCATGGGGTTGCAAAGAGTGGGACACGACTCAAGTAACTGAACACCAGCCCCACCACACAAGCAGTTCAGCTGGCCCACCAGACCAGGAGCTGGACAATCCCATCCCTTGCAGGTAGAGGATGGGGGAAAGTCTTTTCTGGAATTCAGACTGGACTCAAGTGCGAGGCAAAAGCCGAACTCATCATTCCTTTCTCTGGCTGCTCAGTTGCCCATCCCTTCCTATAATGCTGCCAGAACCCTCCTGTGTAATTACTAGGTGCATAATTAATACATGAGAGGCGTCTTCCTAACATATCTGAGCCAGTGCGCTGTCTTAAAATGGGATGTGAGGCAGTACTTACAGGCTTCTACATGTCAACCGAAAACGTCCAGTCAGACAATCACATCGTCAGCCCTGGCCATGCACATTTATATGCTTCTTGGACGCACTGGCCCCATGGAGGGAAGCCAAGACATGAGGAAGGGTTCTGAGCTAAGGACTGGAGAGGGTGGGCTTAGAGAGGCGGGAAAACCATGAGCTGGGGTTCCGGTAAGAACATCTTCAGAGGGCAGAGGTAGAGTGGGGATGTCACAAAGAAGCCAACGTTTGTGACGCACCTACTGCATGCCAGGCATTGAGATGCTGTCCCATGTCACACCTGAGATAAATGTCAAGATCTCCCCTCTTACAGGTAGCAACGGGGAGTCCTACAGTGGTGATGTGACCTGCTGAAGGCCACGGTTAGGGACTCAGTTTCTTCTGACGCCCAAGGCTTAAAGGAAAATCACTCTTGCTGCCATCTTTCTTCAGTCTTTTTTCCCATCAGTCCATCCAGCACACCATTGCTAGGATGAGCATTCCAGATTCTTGGTTCAGCTCATTCCCTCCATAGCCTGGCTGGTCCCTACCTCTGCAACCTCATTAGCTGCGGCTGGAAACATGTGCCAGTGAAGATACTGGCTGAGACGCTCTCTGAAGTCTCTTCCAGGCCTATGAGTGAGGATTTTATGGTTGCAACATATTTATAAAATTCATAAATATTTTATTAATTTATTCTACAGGTTTCTGACTGCCAGTCAGCACAAGCAGTATCCTTGCCCCCAACCGTGACTTCCCACCACTTGGCTGACCAATCAGGGCCTTCGTGCTCCTTTCCCCCCTCATCAGCCTTAATCAGTCAATCACTAATCATTAACGAAGCCTAAACAGACTCCCACTCCTACCTTTCCATTTCCCTTACCTCCAGACCTTTCCACCTATTTGTCTTTCAGCCTTGAATCCTTTCTCTTCCCCTCTTGGTTGGTGGATTCCCACTCATCTTTCAGGATCTCAATTTGCAAGCCCCTCTTTCAAGATGCCTTGGAGCCATTTTCGTCCCCAGATTGGGGTTGGGAGCCCCTCTGATGTCTTCCTATGGCTGGATGACCTGGCCTACCATTCTCCCGTGGCGTACTGCTGCTGCTGCTGTCAAGTCACTTCAGTCGTGTCCGACTCTGTGCGACCCCATAGACGGTAGCCCACCAGGCTCCCTCGTCCCTGGGATTCTCCAGGCGAGAACACTGGAGTGGGTTGCCATTTCCTTCTCCAAGGCATGAAAGTGAAAAGTGAAAGTGAAGTCGCTCAGTCGTGTCCGACTCTTCGAGACTCCATGGACTGCAGCCCACCAGGCTCCTCCGTCCATGGGATTTTCCAGGCAAGAGTACTGGAGCGGGGTGCCATTGCCCGTGGCGTGCACCAGTGAACATATGTGAAGGTGACTTTAAACTATAAAGTGCCATTCAAGCGTTTTCTTCTTCTTGTCCTCTTTTCTTTCTTCTTGTTCCTTCTTACTTCCACCCTTCCTCCTCTTCCTTGTTTAGCAGAGGTGCTTCGTCTGAGGGCTGGTGGAAAGGTGGATGGCATTCCCCGTGTTTGGGTAAATGTGTATGTTTCTGGGGATGAGGTCCAGAGCTTTCCTCAGCACCTCAGGTGTCCTTGACCCAAAAAAGGTTAAGCATCACCATGCATTTTCTTGACACAAATGGGGAGCGAGATGAAGCAGGCTTATTCTTTAGCTCATTATCATTCTCTCTGTCCTGCTTTGTCTTTCTAGAACGTGGACACAGACTTCACGTGGCAAGCCAAACTTTCAAATCTGGATTGAAGCAATACTGGAAGCACTGAAGTTCAACCTCAAAGCAACTTCTTGCTTCAGTGCTGTTTGTCCCCAGGAAGGCAGTTCCAAGAAACAGTGCTTCCTTTAAAGGCCAGGGAGGGAGTTCCCTGGTGGGTCAGTGGCTAAGACGCCTCACTCCCAATGCAGGGGCACAGGTTCGATCCCAGGCCAGGGAACTAGTTCCTGCCTGCTGCAGCTCAGATCCCAATTGCTGCTGGTGCTTAGTTGTGTCCAATCACTAAGTCGTGTCTCTTTGAGACCCCAGGGACTGTAGCCCGCCAGGCTCCTCTGTCCATGGGATTTCCCAGGCAAGAATACTGGAGTGGGTTGCCATTTCCTTCTCCAGGGGATCTTCCTGACACAGGGCTCAAACCCGAGTCTCCTACATTGGCAGGATTCTTTACCGCTGAGCCCCCAGGGAAGCCCCAAGGCCCCCCACACAGCAGTGAAGCTCCAAGACCTGGTGGGCCACAACTAAGACCTGGAGCAGCCAAATAAATAAACAGTAAATACAAGAAATATTTTAAAAAAATAAACAAATGCTGGGTAGAGTGAGGCCTGAAAGGCAAGGTTCCCTGTGTGGCTTGATTTTCCAAGGGCTCAGTTGAGGCAAGCAGGTGATTGAGCAGGACTGGCCCCAAGGAAGGACCAGAGGCACGGCCCCCAGTGCCCCCAGGGAGAGCTGCCTTTCTGCCTCATGGGGCCAGCATTGCCAACTGCTTCCTCCCAACGAGACCTGAGGCTATTGTGAGAAGCGATCACTATCACTCAGTTTAATGCCCATTTAATATATATTTCAAGATAAAGACTGAGGATTCATGGGTTCGGCCTGTGAAGGTGCAGCATAAATGTGTGAAAATAAAATATCTCCTGACCTCGCCATCAGAGACATAGATTTTATTTATTTTCTTAGGAGTGTCTGGTGAAGTTTCCTTCTTTCTTCCTTTCCCTTTTTTCTTTTTCTGTTGGTGGTGGTGGTTGTTGTCGTAGCTCAGCAGGGCATTAAATTTAGGGAGCAGTCTGATCTGTCATAGCCAGAGCCGGCAGGAGCGGGGAAGATGTGACCTGGAGATACAGGCCTCTGGGTTTCGTAATAAATCCCTTGATCTGCAGCTGGAGTCCTGTGGGAAGGCTCAGGCATTAGCCTGCCCTGAACAGAAGCGTGGAGTCATAGAGATGGCGTCATCGTAACACCCGCAGGGCGCTCACAGAGGCTCTCTTAGCGGAGGTCCCCCAAAGCAGATCGAGCTAGGAGAGGCTTGGGGAAGTGGGACAGGGGAGGGAAGGAAGCTCATCTAGGGTGAGGTCACTTGAGCAGGTTGCCTCTGTGGGCAAGGGGGACGCCACCCACTTGAGGAGGACGTTGGGGCATTTATTCATGGACTCCTGTCCCCACTGGTGAACACTCTCCAGGGTGTTTTTTGGCTTCTGGGACACAACACCCTCTCCCTCCAATGGCGTTCAGTCTACTTTTTGGGGATCCTCTTTCTGTTGCTGTTCAGCCCCTCAGTCATGTCCTGCTCTTTGTGACCCCATGGACTGCAGGCTTCCCTGTCCATCACCAACTCCCAGAGTTTGCACAAATTGAGTCAGTGATGCCATCCAACCATCTCTTCCTCTGTCACCCGCTTCTCCTTTTGCCTTGAATCTTTCCCAGCATCTAGGTCTTTTCCGATGAGTCAGCTCTTTGCATCAGGTGGCCGAGGTATTGGAGCTTCAGCTTTAGCATCAGTCCTTCCAATGTATATTCAGGACTGATTTCCTTTAGGATTGACTGGTTTCATCTCCTTGCAGTCCAAGGGACTCTCAAAAGTCTTCTCCAACACCACAGTTCAAAAGCATCAATTTCAGTGCTCAGCCTTTTTTATGGTCCAATTCTCACATCCATACTTTAGGGTCCATTTCTCCGATCCTCTTACTCTGCCCATCATTAAATGTAGAAGTACCAGAGAACTCGGTCACATCCCTGTTTCCTTGGTTGTCTACACAATCATCTTACACTATTTATCTCATCTGCTTTCTTGGCTTTAGTTCACCTGTGTACTCCTGACTCTGTCATTGCCAGCTTGCACAGACTCCGAGTTGTGCCCCCAAACGTCACCTGCAACCCTAGATATTTGTCAAACCCCACCCTCGGCTCTGGAGCCTGAGGAAGGGGGAGGGATCGCATCAGAGGATGAGCTCAGGGAAGGGTCTGCTTAAAATAGAGAAGACAGACAGCAAAGGAACCCGTGGCTCATCCTTTTCAGTTACTTCTTTGTAAACAGCGATGAGCACCTTGCCTTTTTTTTTTTTTTTTTGGCAGTCTAATCACTACGAACTCCCCTCTGGTAGGTACTTTTTTTAGAGCATAATAGAAGGTGTGATATCTTGTGAGAGGCGCCAGAATCACTCAGAGCACGGCAGCTCTGGGACTGAAGGAGGAGGTGACAAGTTCCTGGGAATATTAAAGATTAACACCAAATACTTTGTTGCTATTTAACTCTCTGACGATTCATGTTGCTGGCACGGAAAGAGAACATTTCTTTCCCTCCCTTCTGTTTATGCCTTCCCTTCTCTGTTCTGGGGATCCAGAAGCTGTGGATGTCAGATGCCAACTCCTTAAGGGCTGAAATGGTTTTATATAATACCAGAGAGGGGGAGCCTACAAAATGAAGAAAGAATCTAATTCAGCGCTTGGCCTGCGATGGAACTGGAAGGGAGGGTGGGGGGAAGAGCAGTCTTAAAAATAGCTCATTCGGAGAGAAGAATGCGGCTTGTCTCCCAGCGGCAGGCAGGCGCAACCCTTGGGTGAATTATAGGAACCTACTGTAGGCCTTTGCGATCGCTTTTGAAATGTTGATCATGGCTAAAAGGAGATGTGTGAAGGGAAGGCTGCCGGTGTCTGAGTGCCTGACGCGGGGGGCAGCCTTTGGCAATGAATAGGTCTCTCAGGCCCAGGTCCACTGCCTCCACAGGGAGCATGCCACTTGGATATGTACGCCCAGTGCCCTGAGGGCAGTTCTTTATGCAGCTCCCCGCATGGAAACTCCAAGCCTTCCCGCAGGGGTACCCAGGTCTCCTAAGGAGATGAGGGAGAGGTGAAGAGAGAGAAGGAAGAGAGAGGGTGGAGACAGGAGGTGATGGTGAGCATCTCAGACACAAACAGAATCAATGGACAGAAGTCCACAGGGAGCAGTAGAGAGAAACCAGACAGACACAGAGATAGAGGGAAGAAGGACGATCGGCAGTGGCTTCGCTACCCAGTGATGAGAAGGTACATGACGCAGCACTGTCCCCCCACTGCCCCGCCCGGAGTCTGCAAGGATGCTGTCTTCCTTCCCATGCTCCAGCGCCTCACTGAGCTTGCCAGAGAAGCCACAGCTGATTGTGCCTCATGGTCATGTCCGCTTCTAGTGGCCCACTCCCACAAAGAGACTGCAGCCCCTAGGATTATTGCAGGTGTTCACTNGCAGAGTGCGGGGCTCAGCTGGGCTTTCCTGCCCTCCCTTCCACCCTTTCTCCCGTGGGCCCTGCCGCCAACAGCTTGGGTGCCGGTGCTCTGGCCAGCAAGGAAAGTCAGCTTTCCCCAGACCCTTCCCCACGCCCTGGGGCTGGGGGTTGCTGAGCCCGGGCGGTGTACACAGGGCTCTCCACGAGGCCCTGCAGCCCTCGGGACACCAGCCTGGCGCCTCCTCCCCTCAGGGTACCAAGGAGAGGCTGCTTCTGTCCACAGTTGGTAGAAGTCACATCCTGTCTGTGGCCTCAAGGTCTGAGAGGCAGCCACAGGCTGAGAGGTGGCAGGAGGTCTCTTGAGGCGGTTGGCCTACGTCAAACCTCATTCCCGGCAGACAATCTGCAAATATTTACCGAGGGGCTGCTCTGTAGCCACTCTGTGCCCCGGTCTGCAGGGCAGACAGAGATGCCCTGTAACAGACAAGGGGCTTGTGTTCCAACTGGGGAGGCCAGACTGATACTCGGAAACCAGGGGTCCTGTTGATCTCGAGCTATGCTTGTAACACTCCAGTGTGTGGGGAGGTGCAGACCAAACTCAGAGATGCTAGCCGTACTCTCGGAACCCCAAGGAGGCTGGAGAAGAGTCCTGGTTTGGCCTGAGGACTGTCTTCCACGCAGCACTAGGCGCAAGGAATTTGCAGATGGGCCCCGTGGTCTCCGGCTTCCTGCCTTACTCTCATTGGACATTTTACCCCATTTCTTCATCCCCAAATAAGTTTTATCCTTTCCAACTAAGCACAAAAATATCCTTGCAAGTGAGGTCCTGCTATTCTGGTTTTGCTGAGGAAAAAGCTGAGGCTTATGCAGTCTCAGGTATCAGACAGGATGCATGCGTGTGCGTTAGGCACTCAGTCGCGTCTACCTCTTTGCGACCCCATGAACTGTAGCCTGCCATGTTCTTCTGTCCCTGGGATTCTCCAGGCAAGTGGGTTGCCATGCCCTCCCCTCCAGGGGACTTTCCCCACCCAGGGGTCGAACCCGTATCGCCTGTGTCTCCTGCATTGGCAGGCATGCTCTTTACCACTAGCGCCACCTGGGAAGCCCCATCAAACAGGATACCTTCTTGTGCTTTTGTGGAGCACCTCAGCTCCATCTTCTTATGCGTCCAGTAACAGCTTGGCTCCCATCTAACTCTCCCTCATCCAGGGGCCCTGAACATGGTTGGTCACACAGCAGCTTCTGGGTGAATTAATTTCACCAGTGAGTTTCCTCCTGACTCGGAGTGGAGCTCCCTGTACCGAGGGATCGAGTATTTGTACCAGGGAAACAGAAGGGGGTGGTCACTGTGAGACTGAGGCTCAGACGTGGGGGTGGGGAGAACCTGGGGCCTTGGAGGCTGGAAAAGGGGGTCCTAGGAGGTCGGAGATGGACATAGAAAAGGAGATGGAGGCAGTCAGAGACAGGCTTCTTCTGGGCCTCCTCTGTGCTCCGTGCAGAGGGAACTCGTAAGATCTAGGGGACAGCAAACCCTGGCCATGTTGTGATGTTCTTTTTGACAAAACTGCCTTTTAGGTAAATACTTTTTTGGGCCAGTCTCACTGAATTAACTATCTGGGTCATTTGAATTTCTTCTCCAGGAAATAATTACAGCCTTTGGGAAATGTAAAGTGTACGGCAGCCCTGTGAGCGGATAGGAAGCTCCAGCCTCTCTCTCTGCCTCCGCCACCGCCTTCCCTTACTGTGTGACCCAGGGAACTGAACTAACAGTGGCTCCCGTCTCTGGGGTCCAGCGTGTCTTTGGATACCTCTGGGGGGAAGTCCCTGCGGCGTTCAAGGTAGCTCTGCTTGTGAGGGAAAGGAGATGCGTGTTCTTTTCTGTCTATGAGGGCAGTGACTACCTTCCAGGCAGCAAATTTTTTATTTTTGGGGGAAAATAACATTCTGTAGATACCCTCTCCAATTCTGGAAGGTGAAACAAAGCAGCGAGGAGTGTTGTTACCCTGCTACGGCATTGAGGGGACTCACGCTGCGGCTTCGCGGCACAAGACAAGACAAAAGCTCTTAGGCCAGAGCTGGGGAGTGGGATGCTGGTGGGGGCAGCTGCATAGCTTTGATTACGGAAATGAAATATCGTAGGCGAGCAGCTGCCAGCCCCTTTTCTGGCTGGGGGATGTGGGAAGCCACTGCGAACATGTGAATGGTTCCTCTTCACCACAAAGTGTCAGATGAGGAGGCAGTGTTGTCTAAGGGGAAAAGTGACCACCTTTTGCATCAGAACAAGGCTGGCCCTTCCCCAAACCCCTGGGGAGGCAGAGAGGGGAGATGGTGGGAAAGTTTGCAAGGGGCTTCCTATTCCTCTGCTAGGACAGCCCTAACAAAGCACTGCAGGGTGGGTGGCCTGAACAACAGAAATTAATTTCACAGTTTTCCTCACCATTCTGGAGGCCAAAAGTCCAAGAGAAAGGTGTCAGCTGGGTTGCCTTCTCTCTTGCTGCGTTTGTAGTTGGCCACTCTCTCCCTTTGTTCTCACATGGCTTTTCCGTGTCCAGGTCTATGGTCTAACCACTTCCTGTTATAAGGATGCCACCAGTTCAGCTAAAGTAGGGTCCGCTATATGCCTTACTTTCACCTTCATTACATCTTTCAAGGCCCAATCTCCATAAAAGGTCGCAGCTGGGGCTTCCCTGGTGGTCCAGTGGCTAAAACTCTGAGCTCCCAATGCAGGGGGCCTGGGTTTGATCCCTGGTCAGGGGACAGATCCCACATGTCGCAAGTAAGTGTTTGCATGCCAGCAATTAAAGATCCCATGTGCTGCAAAGAAGATCAAAGATCCTGTGTGCCTCTACTAAGCCCAGGCACAGACAAATAAATAAATATTTTAGAAACAAACAAAATCCCTCAAAAAGGTCAAAGTGTGGGGGACTAGAGATTACAATTTCAACATACAAATTATGAGGAAGACAAAATTCAGTCTCAGGTTTCCTGAGCACCGAAGAATTGATGCTTTTGAAGTGACTGTGGTGTTGGAGAAGACTCTCGAGAGTCCCTTGGACTGTGAGGAGATGAAATCAGTCAACCCTAAAGGAAATCAGTCCTGAATATTCATTGAAAGGACTGATGCTGAAGCTGAAGCTCCAATATGATGCGAAGAACTGACTCATTGGAAAAGACCCTGATGCTGGAAAAACCGAAGACAAAAGGAGGAGAAGGGGACGACAGAGGACGAGATGGCTGGATGGCATCACCAACTTGATAGACATGAGTTTGAGCAAGCTCCGGGAGATGGTGCAGGACAGGGAAGCCTGACATGCTGCAGTCAATGGGGTCGCAAAGAGTCAGACATGACTGAGTGACTGAACAATAGGCTTTCTAGGTGGGAAGGTGGAAGCTAAGTGACTGGGGAGTCAAGGGGAGTTGACTGCTGATGCTCAGAGAGGTTAGGACTTCCTGGGGGACTGGGTCATCCTGACTGCGAGCTCCTTGACCAGAGGACACCCAGGGGCCCAAAGTTGAGCTCACGAGGAAGGGAGGCCTGAGCTGGCGAGCCTGGCTCACCAGCATCGGGGTCCAGAGGCTGGTGAGTGTGGGGGTTGAGGAGCAGGGGGCGTAGTAAGGCAGGGTGGGAGCTGCAGTTGGATGTCCCTCCCACTGCACACACAGAGCAGGCTAAGCATATGCGAATGCGCATCAAAGAACTGCCACCCTGGAGCCCAAGCTGAGGCATCCCAGCTGTGGGGAGGTTTGTGTGAGCCAGGCTGCTGTGCACAGCTGAACCAGCTGCAGACGGTATGTTTGTATTCTAGGGCCATATGGCTGTGTGTGAGCACTGCGTTTCTGGAGCCGGGGGGCAGCCTGCACAGTGGCTCTGACCCCGAGTCTGCCCACCCCTTCAGGACCAGTCTTCCGTGATGATACCATGTGGCAGCCACAGACGCGATTACCAGGAACAAGACTGGGCAGACTCTCGCTCTCTCTCCACCAGGCATTTCAAGGCAACAGTCTGTAAGGCCCAAGGATACTGGGAGATGGGGACAGAGAATGTCCAGGGAAGGAATTTTCTTCTAGATGATGTGGGAAGACGGGAGCTGGGTGATCAAAGAACAGAAGAGAGACGACTGGTTTGTATCCCAAGTTGGGTGAATGGGACATACCGGTTGTGTTAAGATCCCTCTGGGAAGAGGGGACACCTTTTATGGGTGAGGTTTTAAAAATGTGCACTTTTGTGCTCACTTTGGCAGCACATATACTAAAATTGGAACAATACAGAGAGGATCAGCCTGGGCCCTGTGCAAAGATGACACACAGATGCATGAAGTCTTCCATATTTTTTGATATATGGCAGGAACCAACACAATATTGTAAAGCAATTATCCTTCAATTAAAAATAAATGAATTTATTTTGAAAAATCTGCATTTCTGACACCATAAAACTCCTAGAAGAGCTCATAGGCAAAACATTCTCTGACATAAAACATACCAATGTTTTCTTAGGTCAGTCTCCCAAGGCAATAGAAATAAAAACACAAATAAACAAATGGGACCTAAGCAAACTTACAAGCTTTTGCACAGCAAAGGAAACCATAAACAAAACAAAAAGACAGCCTAAGGAATGAGAGAAAATATTTGCGAAGATGTGACCAACAAGGGCTTAGTTTCCAAAATAAATAAGCAGCTCATACGACTCAACAACAACAAAAACTCAACTGAAAAATGAGCAGAAGACCTAAACAGACATTTCTTCAAAGAAGACATATAGATGGCCAAAAGCACGTGAAAAGATGTTCAATATTGCTAATTATTAGAGAAATGCAGATTAAAAACTAGAATGAGGAACTCCCTCACAGTGGTCAGAATGGCCATCAGTAAGAAGTCTACAAACAATGATAAAAGATGGAGAGTGTATGGAGAAAAGGGAACTCTCTTACACTGTTGGCTGGAATATAACTTGGTATAGCCACTATGGAAAACAGTATGGAGTTTCCTCAAAAAACTAAAAGTAGAATTACCATATGACCCAGCAATCCCACTCCTGTGCATACATCCAGACAAAAGTAAAATTCCAAAAAGATACACGCACCTTCGTGTTCACTGCAGCACTGTTTACAACAGCCAAGACATGGAAACAACTAAATGTCCACCGACAGAGGAATGAACAAAGAAGATGCTGCACATACATACAATGGAATATTACTCAGGCGTAAAAAGAGTGAAATAATGGCATTTGCAGCAACCTGGATGGAACTGGAGATGATCATACTAAGTCAAGTCAAGTCAGAAAGAGAAAGACGAATGCCATATGCTATTACTTGTATGCAGAATCTAAAATATCACACAAATGAACTTTGCTACAAAACAGAAACAGACTCAGAGACAGAGAGAGCAGACTTATTGTTGCCAAGGGATGGCCCGGGAATGTGAGATCACCAGATGCAAATTAGGGTAGATAAATGACAAGATCCTACTGTATGGCACAGGGAGCTAAGCATCCTGTGATGAATCATATGGAGGAGAATGTGAAAAAGAATGTATGCGCTGTGCTCAGTCATGCCTGACTCTGCGACCCTGTGGACTGTAACCCACCAGGCTCCTCTGTCCATGGGATTCTCCAGGCAATGATGCTGGAGTGGGTTGCCACGCCCTCCTGCAGGGGATCTTCCTGACTCCGGGACTGAACCCACGTGTCCTGCATCTCCTGCATCGCAGGTGGCTTCTTTATCCACTGAGCCACCTGGGAAGCTCACATATATGTGTAACTGAGCCACTTCGCTGTACAGCAGAAATTAACACATTATAAATCACCTATACTTCAATAAAAAAGAAAAAAATCTGCATGTACGGATCTTGGTTCAAATTATGACTCATCGTACATCCAAAGGCACAGGTTTTTCTCAGTGTGTACTCATCAACAGGCAAATATTCTTGTGCAGGCACTGCGGTGGACACAGAGAAGTGCTGGCCCCCAGTGACTTATTAATGAAAGAGGAGAGCCCTGAATCGTTCCGTCAACCCTGCCCCAGATCCAAGTCAGCTGTCTTCAGGCAGGAAACCCTCTGACTTAGGGTGAGTTTCTCAGAAGCAGGCTCAGAAACAGGGATCGTGGGAAATGGGTTTATTTGGGTGGTGCTCCCAGAGGGAGAGGGCTGAGGGAGCAGGGCTATGAACCCAGGCACAGCTCTGCAAGATCACACCTCAGAGTTTATGGGCTTTCCTCGTCCCCAGTCAGTCAGTCCTTGGCTAAGGGACTCCTGGGAGGTCAGAAACTTCCAGGCACACAGAGCTTTTTGCTCTTGTGGGCAGAGGGCTGCGGCAGCCCGTAGACAGTCCTCCCAAGTGAGGTGCGGCTGTGGAACCAGAGGAACCCACTGCTGGGGAGAGGCACGCACAGAAAGGGTTGGAGGACTGCCTCTGGGGGTGGGCAGAGCTCTGTCTACCATCCCTCTTTAGGCTGAACAGCTCCCATACCTCACTTTGACCCTTCCCCCGGAACTGTTTTAAGATCTGATTCAGTGGAGTAGGGTGACACTTGGGTCAGAACCACCCAGGCCGAGGGTGACTCCTTAACCCCCAGCTTTGTGACCTTGAGCAAATGACTCTGACCTTCACTTTCCTCCTTGGCAAGAGGGGAACAGTAATTCCTGCCTCTCAGGGTGGCTGTAGAGATAAATGAGGCAGAGCCTGCTAGGCACCTTCCCCCTGCTTGGCGGGCAGCAGGAACCTGGGAGATACCAACTTCCTGCTGTCCCTTCTCCTCCCTCCTTTTGGTGAAGACCCTATTTCCCGGTGAGTGCCAGGTCTGCTGAAAAGTCCCGGCGACCTGCTTGTTTTGTTTATGTACCGCTCTGTGGAAGGTAACAATTTAGATGGCAAATTGCACTGCCAGACTCAGGGAGTTGGTGTATTAATTCCTGACTATTTACTGTGACAGGTTTAAAGCCCAATATGTCAGGGAGCGCTGGGGCTCCTGCTCCACGCACGGAATTGCAAAGCCAGACAAACTTCCTGCTTCCCAGGAGCATCAAGCATCTCAGAGTGCTGCACGTCTCCTCTGCTCAGGGGGCTGGGAGCGCCCAAGCGGGCGGATTTCATCCTGGTTCCTCTCCCGGCCACTCCCAGGCTTATGGGCGCGGCGGTAGGAGAAACCGTCCTCTCTTTCTTGGAGGGGCACAGACAAGCCCCTCCCCAGCTGGGCAGCTCTGCAGAGTCTGGGTGTGGGGTGAAGCGCCACCTAGGCAGCTCTGTTGGCGCCTGTCTCAGTCAGGCCATAGAGGCACTGGCGGCCTGGGAGATGGCACTGGAGTCCCCCCTCTCTCCCTCTGTGCTAACCTCAAGCAAACGCCTGTTAGCTGGCGCTGGCCCCTTTCTGCAGGTCAGAACACTGAGGCTTAAGCACCCTCTCACAGCTCACGAGAGGCAGAATCCAGCACTGAGCTGCTATTTTCCTGGCTTCCTTTCTGGGAGACCCCAGGCCACTCTTCAAGTCCTGCCTTCCTGCACTGCTGCCCCCAGGCCTGTACGTGAGGGTCCTTCCTACATCACATAGGTTTTCTAAAGAGATAGAGGAGGGACTTCCCTGGTGGTCCAGTGGTTAAGAACTCGCCTTGCAATGCAGGGGACACGGATTCCATCCCTAGTTAGGGAAGTAAGATCCCGCATGCCACAGGGTGACTACATTCACATGTTGCAATGAAGATCCCATGTGCCTCAACTAAGACCTGATGTAGTGGCTTCTTTCACTTTTCACTCTCATGCATTGGAGAAGGAAATGGCAACCCACTCCAGTGTTCTTGCCTGGAGAATCCCAGGTACGGCGGAGCCTGGTGGGCTGCCGTCTCTGGGATCGCACAGGGTCAGACATGACTGAAGTGACTTAGCAGCAGCAGCAGCCAAAAACATAAATAAATATTAAAATAAAATAAAGAGATCGAGGAGCTCTCATGTGCGCCTCATGCTTCCACCCTCCTGATGCTGCCTTTTTCTGTCCTCTGCCCGCTCTCCAGCCGGGGAAAAAAAAATCGTTATAGAGTAATTTGATGAATGCCTTTTATTCCTTGGGCATGAGCTTGGAGTGTCAGCCTTTACCCTGAGCAGCGTATTAAAGGATTTCTTCCCAACCCGTTACTTAATAATGAAGGGGAGAACATTCTCGTCACCAGAATTTCTCATTACGCTTAAAAGCGCGCCCACACCTTGGAGTCGTGGGGAAGCGGCTGTGCACAGGAGAGCACCGGGCACCTAGTCAGTCCGCAGTTGCTGCTCATGACTATCGCCTCTGCAGGGAGAGAGGGGTGCTGTTTGGTGTCTTTGCTGACTTGGAGGACTTATTTCATGATAAACTGGGACTCACTTGTGGAAACGTAACAGCACACAAAGGTTCTCTCTGTCCAAAGAGGAGTAGGTTGGGAAACATCCACAAGAACTTTCTGCCATTATAGGAGATTTCTCTAACACGCACTGACACAGCAGCCACCAGACACGTGTGGCTACTGAGCCCTTGATGTGTGATGAGTACAGACAAGAATCTGCATTTGTAGCCTGAGTTCACTTAAGTTTAGGTAGGCACACGTGGCAGGTGGCTACTGTTTCAGAGTACAGAGGAAGTCTCCTTTTGTTGTGACTTATGGGTGGGCTTCCCTGGTGGCTCAGATGGTAAAGAATCTGCCTGCAATGTGGCAGATGGGACTGGAGAGAGGAATGGCTACTCACTCCATGCCTGGAGAACCCCAGGGACAGAGGAGCCTGGTGGGCTACAGTCACTGGGGTTGAAAGAGTTGGACACGACTGAGGGACTAACACTTTCACAGCACACGTGGGTGGTGCACGTGAATAACCATGAATAGCACACGTGAATGCTCTACCGTGAGTTACTGCTCGAACATACATGCTAGTGAAGTTCAGAAACACAGCGGGGGAGAGGGGCTTCATAAAGACGCTGTGGATCATTCCTCGGAGGGGACGTGCCTAAGACACAAATACTCCTAAGAGACTCCTGCCTTCCAAGTTAAGGAAGGATTTCTGCCTGAAGGACCATGACGGTCACTTCTGTTTAAGTGAAGCTGGTGGTCTCAGCCTCAAACCGAAACAGGAAATGAAGGCATTTTGGCCCCATGGAATCCAAATGGGCAAGTCTCCACTGATATTCCTGGCTGCTTTCCAGGGATGAATTATTTCAAGAGAGGCAAATATCCTGGGGTAGATTGAATCCTATCTCTTTTCTTGAAGCTTCTGTGTCAAACCCTGTTAAAATATGAAGAGGACCTTTCTGCCAGAAGGTCAGATGTCTACCCTAAAATAAACCTGCAAGAGGAGCCTTTCAGAAATGTGAATAGCCAGCGACACTTTTAGAAGCAAGCTCTCAGAATGCGGTGTGTTTGATAACACGGGGACAGATGACTCAGAAGAGTGACCTGCATCGTTGAAACTGCAGGTGCTGTGAACACTGTCCTTTATCATGTGGTCAGGAAGGGTGGACCAACTGGCCCAGGGAGTGATCCTGCAGAAGAGAGTGAGGAGGTGCAGGGAAGGGAGAGGGGTGGAGTGCTACGGGAGCAGGGACTGGGGGCTGCACAAGGACAGCAGAGAGCAGTCAAGGCCAGGGGACCCGCGGGGGACCCAACCCAGCCAGTTATATTTTCAAACTCTCCCAGTCTTTTGAATGAACAACTACTCTCTATGCTAAGAGGAGGTTGCCCCTGCGGATCATTTAGGGAAACTGTGACAGTTACAGTCTCCTTGGGAAGGGAATACGAGTACAAACTCAACCTTGTGTGCAGGAACACAAGAATCAGGGCCAATGGAAGGCCTGATTTCAGAGCAGTCGTCTGCTGCATCCCAGGTACCATCACTCCAGATCATTTCCTGGATTCCTTGTCCTTGAGTCACTTAGCAGACAGCATTTTGTGCCTCACCTTCCAAAAATATCTACTGTCATCTAGCTTTCTAAAAACTTCCTCTTATTCATTACATTACCTACAGATTTAAGAATCCTCCCCGTATGGTCACAGGGCTTGACTCAAGAGCCCTGAGGAAAGGAGGTAGGAAGGGGTGTGAGAGATAAGGATGAGAGAGGTGTGGCTGTCTTCCGGTTGTTCCTGCTAGAGTAAGGGAGACAGGGATGGCAACCAACAATTATAACATCATGCAGTGATAGTTTAAACAAAACTGAATACGGTGTATCCTGGAGCTCAAAGGAAAGGATGACTAACTGGGGAGCAGGAAGCAGAAGGTGAGATAAGAGAAGCAAGCTACAGAGGTGTAGCAGCTTAATAGGTCTTGGAAAATAAGTAGTAGGCAGAGAAAGGCAAAGCGGCTTTTCTGGTGAGGGTACAGAGGGCACAGGAGCAGAGATGGTGGCTAAACGGAGTACTGTGGCCTGTGGTAGGGGGTGCAGTCCTCATGAGCCGAGGCTGGGGAAGGAGGCGCAGTCGGACCAGACAGGGCTCTGGGTGTGAAGTGGGGGAACCACAGCTTGATCTCTCAGTTACTGGGAAATAGCAGAGGTCTTTGAACAGGAAATTTTATGATTGGTTTTGTTTTTTGGGGACCGGAACTGGGTATTCTTCCTTCCTTACCAGCCCGTGGTTATAAGTGTAAGTTACAGTGAAAGTGAGACCCGTGTATCACTCCCATAATTTCATATCCCCCTTCCACCTGCTGAAGGGAAAGACCCCACCCCAAATGTAAGTTGTTGACAGTTCCTCAAAAAACTAAAAACGGAGTAACCATATGATCCAGCTATCCCACTCCTGGGCACGTACCCAGACAAAACTATAATTCAAAAGGACACATGCACCCCTATGTTCATGCAGCAGTGTCCACAATACCCAAGACGTGGAAGCACCTCAATGTCCATCGGCAAATCAATGGCTAAAGAAGATGTGGTACATACATACTTTGGAAAACTACTCAGCTGTAGACAAGAAAGAAATAATGCCATTTGCAGCAACTTGGATGCAACTAGAGATGATCACAGTAAGTGAAGCAAGTCAGAAAGAGAAAGACAAATAAATACCATATGCTATCCTTTTTATGTGGAATGTAAAATATGACACAAATGACCTATCTATGAAACAAAAACAGATTCACATACATAGAGAACAGACTTGCGGCTACCAAGGGGGAGGAGGTTGGGGGAGGGATGGAGTGCGAGGTTGGGGTTGGCAGATGTTAAGTTTTTATACGTAGAATTAGAATGGATAAACAACAAAGTCCTACTATATAGCACAGTGAATTAGATGTAATATCCTATGATATAACAGGGGCTTCCCTGGTGGCTCAGACGGTAAAGAGTCTGTCTGCAATGCAGGAGATCCAGGTTTGATCCCTGGGTTGGGAAGATCCCCTGGAGAAGGAAATGGCAGCCCACTCCAGCATTCTTGCCTGGAAAAGCCCAGGGACAGGGGAGCCTGGTGGGCTGCCGTCTATGGGGTCGCACAGAGTCGGACACGACTGAAGCGACTTAGCTTAGCAGAAGCCCCCAGCTCTCCTCTGGCGGCAGAAGGTTACTCAGCTGCTAGCTCAGGAAGGCTGGGTCTTCCCCACCCTGGCCTTGAAGCCTGGGGCTGCTGCTCAGTGTTTAGCCCGGAAGGCAGGAAGCATCCTCGTGAAGTTCACGTCTCCAGCAGGTCTCCTTGTTCACAGGCAGGAAAAGCAGAACAACCACAGGAACCCCAAGCGGGCACCCAAACTCAGCATCCCAGTGGTTCTCTGCCAAGACAGGTCAAGTGCTCACTGTGGCCAGGCTGGACGGTGCTTTGGGCAGAAGGCCTGCCTCCCCATGTTCTTCAGTGACGCCTGGCTCTAGTGGATTCCACGGGACAAGAGTATTTGCATGGCCACCAAGAGAAGTGTCTTCCCTCCATTTCCATGTAAAACTGATTTTCTTGTATCAAAGCTTAGTAGTATCAAATTATAGTAATTAAAGTCAACTTTAGAGAAAGAATAAAATCCCCTTCCTGTCAACACAATTATTTTTGCATACTCTCCTTCAGTCTTAGCCATGCTGTTCATATACTTTCAAAGATCTGCAACCAGCAGTCTGCAACTTGTAGTTTGGTTTCTATTCAACATTATGTCATGAGCGTCATTAGTGTTGCTCTATGATTTCATAATTAATTTTTAGAGCTTTACGACAGATATTCCACCGAGTTACTAGACCATCGTTTATTTAGTCATTCCCTCTTAATGAGCATTTGAATCATTTTCAGTGTTTGGCTGTGATGGTGACTGCTGTGTGAATGTCTTTGTATTTATAGTTAGTTTCTTCTATTAAATTCTTCCTTAGGATAAAATACAGGAGATGAGTCTACTGGAATGAAAGGTATACACTTGTTTTTTCTTCTTAATACATATCATCTTCCAAAAGGATTGAACTAATTTATGTCACCAGCCGTATGTGATGGTACCACTTCCTTTCCAATTTCTCTCACACTGGCGACTGCGATACAAATTTGTGTTATTCATTTTTACAGTACCCTAAATCTGCTTCAGTACATTTCTTGGGTTGTTACTGTCTTCCTCTCTGTGACCCTTCAGTCCAAGAAGATCCAGCAACCCAGCATGCCCTGTTGGCCTTAACCTTCTAAGACATCCCTGCAGCCCCCAACTTGACCCTGAATCTGTTTTCACTGATTCTCTCTATTTTTTACTGAATAATTTTATTTATTTATTTTTGGCTGTGCTGGGCTTTGCTGCGGTGAGGGGCTTTCTCTAGTTGCATGAAGAGGGCCTGCTCGCTAGCAGTGGTGTGCGGGTGTCTCACCGTGCCGGCTTTTCTTGTTGCGGGGTGCAGGCTCTAGGGCGTGGGGGCTCAGCAGTCGCAGCAGTTCCCTGGCTCTAGAGCTCAGTAGTTGTGGCACAGCTATCCCACTGCAGCATGTGGGATCTTCCCCAATCAGGGATTAAACCCTTGTCTCTTGCATTGACAGGCAGATTCTTTCCCACTGAGCCCCCAGGGAAGCCCTTGTTTTCCCTGACGCTTACAGCTGGGTAGAGTCTTCTTGCCTGTCCCTGGCACCTGCCAGATTTGATTCTCTTCCAGAACCTCCTAGCATGGCACATTTTCTGTCTCGTCAACCCTTCCAATTGTTTCAATTGAGGAATTACTCTTCCATGCATCCCACCCTCTCCTGATAGTAAGCACTGATGTAGACAATTAGTGCAAGTGGTAAGGAACATTTACCCATACGCTTGATTATGATGTGCTTTCTCTTGTGGGAGCTGTCTACATCCTTTGCCATTTCATTTATCCACCCATTCGTTCACATTCATTCATTCCCCCCCAAAATTAGTGAGTGCTTAAGGTATTCTGGATGGTAGAGACACAACAGTGAAAATGTAATCTCTGCCCTCATCTCACTCACAGTTTACTGGGGCACACACACTATTAACAAGCACGCAAGTGAACAAGTAATATATCAGGTAGTGATAAGAGCTAAAGAAACAAAAACTAAAGTACTGTAAAAAAAAGAAAAGAAAGTGAAATCGCTCAGTCCGACTCTTTGTGACCCCATGGACTGTAGCATACCAGGCTCTTCCGTCCATGGGATTCTCCAGGCAAGAATACTGGAGTGGGTTGCCATTTCCTTCTCCAGGGGATCTTCCCACCCCAGGGATGGAACCCAGGTCTCCAGCATTGCAGGCAGACGCTTTACCCTCTGAGCCACCAGGGAAGTAAAGGTAAAGCCACAGTAAGGGGCTAGATAAACTTTTCTCAGCACAAAACTGGATGTGGTATTGCCATTTTGTGTGGGCTAGTCAGGGGAAAATCTCCCTGAGAAGGTGACACTGGTCCTGCAGGAGGTGAGGGAGGAGCCCAGTGTACACCTGGGGGAACGGCATACCAGGCAGAGGGAGCCAAGTGCAAAGCCCCGACACAAGGCGTGGTCGGCCTGTTTTAGAAACAGCAAGGAAGCCAGTGAAGCTGAAACAGACCTGGAGGGTCTGGGCAGCAGCAGAAGGGTGGGGCAGACTGGTGAGAGATAAGATCAGATGTCGGCTTTGTAGGTCATTATAAATATTTTGGCTTTTACTCCTGATTCGAGATGGGAGTCACTGGATAATTGTGAGCTGAGATGTTCTGATTTGTTCCAAAAGGACCACTCTGGCTGCTATGTTGAGTGTATAAATGCAGAATTCCAATCATTAGTAGGCTCTGTATATCATCCAGGAGAGAGCTGATGGCTGGATTGGTAGTGGAGGTGAAGGAAGGTGTATTAGATTCCAAACGCACAGTCCAGGAAGAATCCACAGGTCTGCTGTATGTGAGAAAGAAGCCAAGGATGATCTCTTTCTACGAAGGTCATGTCCTATGTTAACTTTAAAGAAAGTGTTTCAGCTTAGGAAGATTTGAGGCATGGTGGCAGAGACCACTGCTCAGCTCTTTGGTTTATACTTCTTTCTTCTTCATGTATCTTATTCTGAGGAAAGGTTTTGTTTCAACCATGTTTGATTTGGGGCAACCACACCCAGATGTAGGGGAGAGCACCGGAGACACACGAGCGTTCACTGTCCCCCATTCTCACACACAGTAGCAGAATTCACAGTAGCTGTGGGGCAGCGCGATGCATCTCTGGGATGAGAATGGGACGAGGGGAGGTGAGTGGAATAACCCCTTGAGGTGAGGGCCGGTCACAAGAGACAACATCTTCCCTCTTCTCCTAGCCCACAAGCCCAAACACTGATGTCAGATATGCCGATGACCTGGCTGTGCCCGCGAGCCAAGAACTGTGAAGGAATAAGACGGAGGATGCCGAGGTTCTGAGATGACCGGGGGAGCAGATCCGCCCCCTGCCACTTTCCCAGGACTGTTATTTGGGACAGAAAACAATATTTTTTGAGCCACAGTTTCTTGGGAGTCTTTTTGGTACAATAGCTTAACCTTTACCCTAATATAAGAGCCAATTCCAGGGACTCCTCTGTGGTCCAGTGGTTAAGAAACCACCTTCCAATGCAGGGAATGTGGGTTCGATCCCTGCTTGGGGAACTAAGATCCCACATGCCCTAGGGCAACTAAGCCTACACGTCCCAACTACTGAGTCCACAAACCACAACTAAGACCTGACAGACAAATAAATAAAATAATAATAATAAAAAGAGCTAATTCCAAAACAGACCAGTGAACCAGTGGAAAATGAGAAGGTAGAAAGTGACATCTTCCAACCGAGGGAGGAAGCCTGAAGGATCAGATCCTTTGGATGAGTACAGAAAGGAGGAAGACCAAGGGCGAAGCGTCATCCAGTAGCTGGCCACACCAACAGCAAAGAAAGCTAGCCACGGTTTCAGGTGAGCATGGTGGGAACAGGTTGGCAGTGGTTAACAGCGGGTGGAAAGACATTGGGTGGAGGAGACAAAGAATTCTGGAGTTTTAAGGCAAGAAGATTTTCCCAGCATGAGGCCAATAGGTATTGGGAAGTGGGGCTTGAGGTCAAAAGACTGGAGGGTAAGTCACTCCACTGTGAAGAAGGCAGAACACGAGAAACCATCCTGGGAGAACACATTCTTGCAGTCATTGGGGAGGTGGGTAGAAAGGACCCAGTAGGTCTCTTGAAAAATATGTCTTTTATTAGCCACACACGAACCTTGATCTATGCTAAGGGAGGGGGGAGAAGACATCTAACAACCTTTCCCATTAAAGTTAATGGGGAATCTCCTATAAAGTCTAAGGGCAGAATACGGCATGATGAATCTGTATGATTATTTCATGAAGCTTCCCAAAGATAAATAAGGCTCTTAAGAGACATGTTTATTGGTGAACAATTTATATCGCTGTATGTACCATCAGCTAGAATGTAATACACAATTGCTGAGGAAACGATGACCAAGTTTGGCTCCAGCTGGCGCTGCACCCGTGGGAATGCGGTAAATAACTCCTGAATCTCAATGAAGATAAATGGGTGTGCTGGGTGAACACTGCCAGGGAGCCAACGCGCCTCTCCTTACTCTCTTTTACTGTGTTAGTCACTCAGTCACGTCTGACTCTTTGTGACCCCATGGACTGTAGCCCGCCAGGTTCCTCTGTCCATGGGATTCTGCAGTCAAGACTACTGGAGTGGGTTGCCATGCCCTCCTTCAGGGGATCTTTCCCACCCAGAGATCAAACCCGCATCTCCTGCATTGCAGGCAGAATCTTTACTCCCTGAACCATCATCGAAGCTCATATATATATATACACACACGAGTATATACATAAGAGTATATGTATATGCATATATACATATGTTGGAGAAAGAAATGGCAACCCACTCCAGTATTCTCGCCTGGAGAAACCCATGGACAGAGGAGCCTGGTGGGCTACAGTCCAGGAGGTCGCAAGAGCTGGACACAACTTAGCGACTAAACCACCACCACTATACATATTATAAATACAATATAAATAAATATTCAGATTGTTTTCCATTATAGGTTATTATAAGATTTTGAATATACTTCCCTGTGTTATATAGTAAACCCTCATTGCTTATTTATTTTATGTACAGTAAATAAAAATACTATCTTTTGTGTCTGTTAATCCATAATGTCTTATGGAAAAACCTGAATGAACTTTTCGGCCAACCCAGTAGATTGAGATCCAACTGAGGTCAGGTCCTTCAAAGCAGAGGCAATGGGTTGTCTGACCCTAATCAGTTGGGTGTGTACGTAGAGGGCTAAAGTTTCTGGAAGAATTGAAGCAGCCCATTAGATACAGGGTGCAGAAAATGGGGTGAGGACTGGCTGTCACCCTCTCCCTAGTCAGGCTGTGTGTGGCAACCTGAGTTGGCCCGGGAGGGCAGCAGTGAGAACCGTCTTGGGGAAGCACAACATGGATACTAACTGGGCTGATGTTAAGCTGGCTGTGCTATATGGCTTGCTGTAACAATCGTTCCCCTCACTATAACCATATGCCTCTTTGCAATGATCCTGCAGCTCTTGCCATCGGGAGATGAAGACTTTCCCTCTACCTCCTGTATCTGTGTTGACCTCATGACCTGCTTCCCTGGTGGCTCAGACGGTAAAGCGTCTGCCCGCAATGCGGGAGACCTGGGTTCGACCCCTGNTTTTTTTTTTTTTTTTTTTTTAACTGAGCAGAGGAATGGCTTAAGGATAAGGCTTGGCTGGAAAGTCTGAATGTCTGGTGACCTCTTAGATTAAAGAAGACCTGGGGCTTTACAAAGAGGGAGAACCTCTTTTATCCACCCTCTGAGGGACCCCAAGCAACGAGACAGGCTGCATGTGTGGTATTAACATTCATTCTATGTATTGCATATCTGTTTCCAGGCTGCATGTAGAAATGTGCTTTCTGTGTATGCTTGGTCGCTTCAGTAGTGTCTGACTCTGCAACCCCATGGACTGTAGCCCGCCAGGCTCCTCTGTCCATGGGATTCCCCAGGCAAGAGTACTAGAGTGGGTCACCATTTCCTCCTCCAGGGGATCTTCCTGACCCAGGGATGGAGCCTGTGTCTCTTAAGTCAGCCGGGTTCTTTAGCGCCACCTGGGAAGCCATCTGTGCTTCATATCTAAAGATAAAGAATTGTTTCAAGACCCTCTTCAAGAACCATTTTTTGCCTGCTTAAGGGTAACAGCTCTCCTGTTGAGACTGTGTGACCAGGAGAGGTCTGCTGGGCTCCACATTTAATAGATGGAGCCCAGGGGAGAGAAGGGAAGCAGAAGCTTAGGGTATGAAGGGCTTCTAGGTTATTTCACCCTCCCTACCTTGGAAACCTGCACTCCCCCTGAGCATACCCACAGGTGGAGGGTCAGCTTGGCTTCGAAACCCTAGCCCTAAGCTTCACCCTGACTGGCTGGTGGATGGTGGGTCATGGATATCACCATGGCAAGAGGCAGAACCAGGACTTGGGGCTCCCAGTCTTGGGTCAGAATGCTTTCTTGGGTCCTTTACATCTCCCTTTGGATCTCCTCCTAAGATGTTTAAACCTTCACTCTCCCATTTACATCTAAATGATGCAGTCGGTTAGGAGGGACCAGATGTCTCAGAGAGAAGGCTCCCCGAGGCTACAGGGGGTGCAAGCTCAAGAGTCACTTAGAAAACAAGCCCAATGGACTGAAACTCTTTTCTTCTGTGGGCTGGTTGGAGAAATGGGTTCCGTCAAGAACCTTCTAGGTAACCCTTTCACATGCGGACATTTCATTCACTCAGCGCTGAGGAGAGGTTCTCCCCCAGGAACTGCGCCTAGGCAGCAGCTGGTTATCTGGGCCATGAAGAAGATTCATCCCAAACTTCTGACTGCAAAGGGGCTGGGCTGAGGGTAACTTTAGCCTAACGCTATTTTCAGGTGAACCCTAAGTGTTTACAGCAGGCCCTGTGCAGGAAATGTGTCCTCTGTTGAAAGCCATGGTTCTTGCTACAATTCATTCTCAATTTATGGCCTTTTATGGATTGGCGCTCCTTTAAAGAGACCTCTCAACCATTCCTGTGGGCAGCTCTGTGTATCGACACGTGATTCTCTCTGTCGGTTATTCGTGAATCACAGGCTTTACTACCATCTGGAAGACCACAGAAACGTCTCACGGGTGCTACCTTTCCTGCCATCAGGCTGCTGCAATGTCCTTCCTGATCTTGCTCATCTGACCTCAGCTCAGATTCACAGTTTCCACTAGGAATGATGTATTGCTGCTGCTGCTGCTGCTAAGTCGATTCAGTCGTGTCCAACTCTGTGCGACCCCATAGACGGCAGCCCACCAGGCTCCCCTGTCCCTGGGATTCTCCAGGCAAGAACACTGGAGTGGGGTGCCATTTCCTTCTTCAATGCATGAAAGTGAAAAGTGAAAGAGAAGCCGCTCAGTCACGTCCGACTCTTAGTGACCCCGTGGACTGCAGCCTACCAGGCTCCTCTGTCCATGGGATTTTCCAGGCAAGAGTACTAGAGTGGGGTGCCATTGCCTTCTCCGTGATGGACTGCTACTGGATTTTAAAAATTAAAAATATTCAGAACCTATGTAGCAAGAAGCACTTTGTGGGAATCAGTATGTGCTAATATCAATAATAATTTAAATAGTAATATTATTTACTGGGTTCTGTGTACCAGGTCTGTGCTGAGCCCTTCAATGGACTAACTCATTTAATTTTCATGAATACATTGTGATATGTATGTTAGTCACCCAGTCGTGCTCGACTCTCTGCGACCCCATGGACTATAGCCAGCCAGTTTCCTCTGTCCCTGGAATTCTCCAGGCAGGAATACCGGACTGGGTAGTTATTCCCTTCTCCAGGAGATTTTTCTGACCCAGGGATCGAACCCAGGTTCCCTGCATTGCAGAAACATTCTTTATTGTGTGAGCCACCAGGGAAGTCCACATTGTGATATATATATATTATTAATTTCCTCATGTCCCAGAGGATAAGACTCAGGCTCAGAAAGGTTAAGTAACTTGATGTCACCAGTCAGAATAGCCATCATCAAAAAGTCTACAAATAATAAGTGGTAGAGAAGGTATGGTGAAAAAGGAACCCTCTACACGCTGTTGGTGGGAATGTAAACTGGTGTGCCACTATGGAAAACAATACGGAGATTCCTCACAAAACTAAAAACAGAACTACCATATGACCCAGCAATCCCATTCCTGGGCGTACATCTGGAGAAAACCATAATTTGAGAAGACACAGGCACCTCAGTGTTCCCAGAACTATTTACAATAACCAGGCCATGAAGCAACCTAAATATCCATTGACAGATGAATGGATAAAGAAGGCGTGGTCCGTGTATGCAATGGAATAGTACTCAGCTATAAACTGGAATGAGATAATGCCGTTTGGACCAGCATGGACAGATCTAGAGATGCTCATACGAAGTGAAGTAAGTCCGAGAAAGACAAATAGGAATCACTTATAAGTGCCATCTAAAACATGACTGAGAGTTCCCTTGTGGTCCAGTGGAGAGTCTGCCTGTTGACACAGAGGATACAGGTTTGATCCCTGGCCTGGGAAGACCGCACATGCCGTGGGGTAACTAAGCGAAGGTCATGTACTCTAGAGCCCATGCTCCACAATAAAGGAAGCCACAGTGGAGATGCCTGAGCATCGCAACTAGAAAGCAGCTCCTGCGCGCTGCTACTAGAGAAAGCCCGTGCACAGCAACAAATACCCTACACAGCCAAAAACAGTAAGTATTATTTTTAAAGGATAAAAAATGACACAATTAACTTATCTACAAAACAGACTCTCTGACACAGGAAAAAACTTGTGGTTACCAAAGGGAAGGGGGCACAGAGGAATAAATTAGGAACTTGGGATAAGCATATACATGGTGAAAGTGAAGTCGCTCAGTCGTGTCCAACTTTTTGAGACTCCATGGATCCCAGGCTCCTCTGTCCGTGGGATTTTCTAGGCAAGAGTACTGGAGTGGGTTGCCATTTCCTTCTCCAGGGAGTCTTCCTGACCCAGGGATCGAACCCAGGTCTCCCGCATTGTAGACAGACGCTTAACCGTCTGAGCCACCTGGGAAGTCCATATATGTGGTACTATATATAAAACAGGCAAACAACAAGGAGAAGGTAGATCCCAGGGAACTACACTCACTCTCTTATAATAACCTATAAAGGGAAAGAATCTGAAAGGTATATGTGTATATACATAACTGAAGCACTTTCCCATACCCCTGAAACCAACACAACGTTGTCAATCAACCATGGTTCAAATTAAAAAACAAGAGTAACAGCGACTGAATAGCCGAGCTAAGATGCAGATTCGGATTGGTCTGATGCAGAGCCTGAGTTCTTAACCACAGGGATATATGGGCTCAGAGAACTTGTGGGAAGAGAAGCCCATTCCCTGTTCTCTGTGAGGCACACACACTCCCAGTGCTTACCAGGCACGCAGTGTGGGGTCACAATGACATCACCGCCTCAGTGTCAGAAGGTCAGGATGTGAGTAGCTACAATGGCCCACCTGTATTCAGTTTATCATAAAGACTGAATGCTACAATGTGCATGACTAAGGTTTATATAATTGTAGGTTGTGAAGGCTTTCATAAAAGAGGGCTGTTACGCGTATGCGCACACCTGTCTCTACACGCTTATATACAACACACATATAGACACGCATACCAGAGTAACCAGAAGGGGCCTAAGAGATCGTCTGTACTTTACAAGTGAGGATGGTGAGGTTTGGTAAGAGATTTCTTTGTACTTTTCCAGGGGCTGGCAAAATGACACCAAGGCTTTGAGAACAAATGACTGGAGGGTAGGCAAGGGACCACAGAATTGTAATGCTGAAATGGAACATTGGAAAGCCTGGCTCACTGGGTGGTAGGAACCCCAGTCCAAACCGGGAGGGGAGCCGACTGGAACCAGAGAGACCATCCAGATGATGGGGTGACGATGGAATGGGCAGGAAGGGGCGGTTCCAGGTGGCAGGACAATACTATCTGCTTTTAGGGGAGAGGGTTCAGAAAAGCTTTACCCTGAGGTGACCTAATACTGTTTCTTCCTTATGTGTCCCCATACTGTTCATTCCCAAATTGGGAGTTTGGGTTTAACAGAGACACACTATTATGCGTAAGAAATCAACAGAGACCTACCTACTATATAGCACAGGGAAACATATTCAATATCTTGCAATAATCTATAATGAAAAGAATCTGAAATATATATATATACATATGAATATATATGTAAAATGGAATCACTTTGCTGTACACCTGAAACATTGTAAATCAACTATATTTCAATAATAAAAAGTAGATAGGATAATTTGAGACAGCGGTGGGCATCAGGAAGAATCAAGCAGGAGAGAGGGGAGGGAGAAAGTGCGGTGGGGGGGTGCCGAAGATGATGCCTGAGGATGCAGCGATAAGAAAGACCCAGGCGCCAGAGGAGTTTGGGAACGCATATTCTGCCACTTTCCTCAGAGGTCCAGCTGACCCCACACTCATTAAGAGCAGCAGGGAAGGGTGTTCCACAGCTGCCCACTGAGGGGTAACCGGGCTTCACTATGCTCAGGGAGGCTGGTCTGAGAGTATATATTTGACATCCGACCGAGAGGCTGGACTTGGCAGTGTCCTGAGGGTGGCCCGGCAGTCAAGTCAGCTCCCAAGACTAGGAAGTGGTTGAGGAGGCAGCCAGAATTGAGTCCACCGGTCTCAGGTTGGAAAGACCAAGGTGAGGGGTTTGATTACTAAAAGGGCTGGGAATCATCTGGTCCTTACAGAAGTGACTCCTTGGCCACATTCTGCACAAGTCTCATCCACGATGCCCCCAGACTCCACATCTGCCCATTCCTTCTTCAGAGGTCCAGTGGACCCCACGCTCATCTTACCCTACCTTCCTGCCAATGCCTGCTCCCAGACCAAACGAGATGAGAAGGCACCGACAAGCAATGCAAGTCCACAGCTGACAAAACCACCCACGGCACACGTCCTGTGCCCAGATGGATGGGGACCGGGGGTCAACTGTGTCATCTGTCCCCACGAAGAGAGCATGTTATTACAGTAATTACAGGGTCCTGGGCTTTACTGGGGACCAAAAATAGACATATGTGGCTTCTGGGGACAGGCACCAACATTCCTTTGGCTTCCCTTGCTATGTGATTTTTTTTTTTTTTTTGGACAATCATTGCCATGATTAGTGAAAAAAAGTGTGTGTGTTGGGGGGTGGTGGTGGCAGGCTGCCAAAGGCTGTGCTGCCTCAGGGCGTTTCTGGAAGGGCATGTGCATTTGACCTGAGCTACTGTTACACACGTCCTGTTCACGGTGCTGTTCTCCATGGTCACGTGTGACCGCAAAGGACTCGGAAGAGGCAGCCCTGCTGTGTCCTCAGTGCCAGCTTTTTTGATTTCCAGGCTCTCTGCATCTCCTAATGAGGTACTGCACAAGCCAGCCCAGCCTGGTGGGCCCACGAGGCCTTTTCCCTGGAGAAGAAATTGGTGAGAGAGGTTCAGGCTGACTCAGCACCAGGAGGAGAGAAGGAATTAGCATTTACTGAGCTCCTGCTGTGTGCTCCCGTGAGCCAGATGCTTTGGCTGACACGTGGCAAAATCTGTGGAAGGTAAATGAAGAACCGAAGGTGCTGCAGAAAGAAGTCAAGCGGGGAGCTGGAATCTGGGCCAAAGTCTTTTCATTCCAAACCCATGTTCTTCCAGCATCATCTCAGGATAAAATTAATCCAAGGCCAATCAAAGGATGAGTAGCACTTTGTGCTTGGCAGGTGCCTTGAGATACAGTGGTGGGACATGGTGTGGCTGGTGGGACACGGTGTGTCTGGTGGGACATGGGGCATCGTGTCTGTCTGGGCCTTGAGAGTAGAGGGTGAGTGGTGGGAGGAGATGGAACAGAGAAGTGGTCAGAACAGTACTGGGTGCCGTCAGTACTTGGAAGATTCAGAGGAGCCGGTGAGGAAGGGGTGGTGGGTCCAGATCTGTGTCCTACAAGCACTGCTCTGACTGTAGTGTGGGGGCTGGGCTGAGGGGAGAACTGTCTCAGTAACACAGGCAAGAAGTCGTCAGGGCTTCGTGAGGTATGGCTTGTGTTGGCTTCGGGTTTAGAAATACAGGACTGTGGGTGACTCGATGAGGCACGGACAGGGACAGGCGCTGTGAGCCCGGGCTGGGGCAATGGTTCCAAGTCACGTGCATCAGAGGCCAGCCTTCGTCAATGGAAGCAGAAGAGAGTTTGATGGAAAGAATCCTGAGCAGCTAGAAAATCAGCTGGAAGGCAGATGCCTGAGCTGGGGGATAAGCAGCCTGGAGCAACACTCAGAATCACGTGGCAGAAGGAGGCTGGGGGAACTCCTGCTGCCCCACTGAACCCTGGGTGGCATCGCTGCCACCTCTGCGTCACAAACTTCAACCTGCAGCAGAGAGGGAGAGGAGGAACTAAACCATTCCTGCTTCCAGCTCCGGAGTCAAGGCCCAGCGTGGGCACAGCACTGGGGGCTCCTGTGGGTGGCTTGTGCCCTGGCTGCAAAGGCTGCTGGAAACTCCAGTGCTTGTCATCCTCTACAATGGGCGCCAGGGATCCAGGACAATGAGAGCTCAAAGTAGGGGACTCCTCAAATTAAAAAGGCGGTTGAGACGCTGGATGGCCAGTTACCATGATTGGAATTCACTAACATAGCTTTAGCTGAGAATTGAGAAAACTGGGGATAAAATGGAGAAATTGGTGCCGATGAGAAAATATTCTCTAACAGGTATTGAGTGATTGCTCTGTGTGCTAAGTGCTCTAAATGCAGAATCTCGTTTAATCCTCATGACAAATCCCCTGGCAATCATGAATATTATATCAATTTTACAAAAGAGCCAAATGTATTACAGAAACATCCCTGCACATGCCTAGCAGGTGGCCGGACTGAGATTCCAGCTCAGGCCGCCCATCTTCAGAAACTGTAGTCATACCTCCGTCACAGAGGGCTGCAGAGCATTGTAACCAGCTTGTCCCTATGCCTCACTAGTCATGGGGGAAATTATGCCACATAAATTGCTCACCAGAATTCCAGTCTTTTGCAAGCCCCATCTCAAGGTTCTCCTGGGGGTATCCAAGAGCAGTTCAGTGGGCTTATGAGTCAGACCAGGATATTGGTGGCGACTGGGTTGTCAGCATCCTTTGCCAAGCTCGGACCTGCTGTGGGCACTGCTGGCCACATGTAGAAATTCCAGTGCTCCCATCCAGGCTTATGATGAGTGGACACTCTCTGGAAGCCTCTTGTTCTTTAAAAAAAATTGAAGTGTACTTGCTTTACAACCTGCGTTACTTTCAGGTGTCCAGCAAAGTGATTCAGTTATACATGTATTGTTGTTTAACCATTGTCATATCTGACTCTTTGCGACCCCATGGACTGCAGGACGCCAGGCTTCCCTGTCCATCACCAACTCCCAGAGTTTGCTCAAACTCATGTCCGTCAAGTCGGTGATGCCATGCAGCCATCTCATCCTCTGTCGTCCCCTTCTCCTCCCAGCTTCAATCTTTCCCAGCATTAGGGTCTTTTCCAGTGAGTCGGCTCTTGGCATCATGTGGCCAAAGTACTGGCGCTTCGGCTTTAGCATCAGTCCTTCCAGTGAATAATCAGGGTTGATTTCCTCTAGGATGGACTGAGTTGATCTCCTTGCTGTCCAAGGGACTCTCACACATGTATATGTGTATCTATTGTTTTTCAGATTCTTTTCCATTACAGGTTATTACAAGATATTGAATGTAGCTCCCAGTGCTCGACAGCAGCCCAGGAAAGGACTTCAGAAGCAGATGTCTGCAGCTCACTCCAGCCCTTGCAGCCCCAGACTGTGTGAAGAGAGAAGAGGATCAGCTCTCTGGGCTGTCCTCTGTGACAGGGGACATGGGGATGTGCAGCAAGGCTACTTGCTCTAATTTTGGTGGTGGTGGTGGCGGGGGCGGAGGGGGTGGCAAGCTTAGTTACTCCTCCGTCACAGCCACCTCAAGTCATTCTCCTCCCCTCCCAACCTCATGTTCATTCATTCGAATCAGTCAGCAACAAATATTCATTGTGGACTGATTATCTATAAAATAATCATATCTTTGGAATCTCTTTATCTTGTTTTGGGTCTCCCTGTAAGCAGGTTTGAGACAGGGACTTAGGTGTGCATAGTTAATTTGGAAAGTGACCCCAGGAAGTCATCTTTGGCCACCTGATGCCAAGAGCCGATTCATTGGAAAAGACCCTGATGCTGGGAAAGACTGAAGGCAGGAGGAGAAGGGGGCGACAGAGGATGAGATGGTTGGATGGCATCATCAACTCAATGGACATGAGTCTGAGCAACCCCATCTCTCTTTATTGGAGCGCTTCCCATGGTGAAGGACAGGGAAGCCTGGCGTCCTGCAGTCCATGGGGTCGCAAAGAGTCAGACACAACTGAGCAATGGAACAACCAAAGCAATCCAGGAGGCAGGGGTGAAGGGGCAGGAGGATGAGCTGGGAAGGAGGGAAGGCCCAACACGAAGGTATGTTACCAGGGTCTGAGAAATGTGCAGAACACCCCACCCCTCCAGAACTGTCTTCCTGAAGGGGCAGGGGCAGGAGCATTTATCCACAGCTGCAACCCTGCCCCCCACCTCACTGGAGAGCTGCCCAGAGTGGGAGCCAGGTACTAGGGGCACCTGCCCTGCCCTGCCCTTCAGAAGGCTAAGTTGGCTCCTGCAGCTTCTGTGGGTCTCAGGGGCAGAGAGGGCCAAATCTGGACACACAGCTGAAGGGTCTCATCCAAGGAGAAAGCCCCCCAGTACTGTGGACTGAAATCCGGGGTGAGACAAGGGGTCTTGATGTGGCACCCAAAACATATGCTACACTTCCCTATGAGACTGTTACTGGTTATCCTGATGAAAGTGAAAGAGGAGAGTGAAAAAGTTTGCTTAAGCTCAACATTCAGAAAACGAAGGTCATGGCATCCGGTCCCATCACTTCATGGCAAATAGATGGGGAAACAGTGGGAACAGTGTCAGACTTTATTTTGGGGGGCTCCAAAATCACTGCACATGGTGACCGCAGCCATGAAATTAAAAGACGCTTACTCCTTGGAAGAAAAGTTATGACAAACCTAGACAGCATATTCAAAAGCAGAGACGTTACTTTGCCGACTAAGGTCCATCTAGTCAAGGCTATGGTTTTTCCTGTGGTCATGTTTGAGTGTGAGAGTTGGACTGTGAAGAAGGCTGAGCGCTGAAGAATTGATGCTTTTGAGCTGTGGTGTTGGAGAAGACTCTTGAGAGTCCCTTGGGCTGCAAGGAGATCCAACCAGTCCATTCTGAAGGACATCAGCCCTGGGATTTCTTTGGAAGGAATGATGTTAAAGCTGAAACTCCAGTACTTTGGCCACCTCATGCGAAGAGTTGACTCCTTGGAAAAGACTTTGATGCTGGGAGGGATTGGGGGCAGGAGGAGAAGGGGATGACCGAGGATGAGATGGCTGGATGGCATCACTGACTTGATGAACGCGAGTCTGAGTGAACTCCGGGAGATAGTGATGGACAGGGAGGCCTGGCATGCTGCGATTCATGGGGTCGCAAAGAGTCAGACATGACTGAGCGACTGAACTGAACTTGAGTTGACTTATGTATGATACCTAGAACAATACCTGGTCCCAGTAAGGCTGTGTATGGGATTATTCTTTTGTGTGATATTTGCAACATGCTTGGCACTTCTCTGGCCTCTATGGATAAGCCTTATGGAACTTACCTTCAAGTCACAAAACATGCCTTGCTTATGTATCAGAACTCTGGCATTGTTCAGATTCCTTTACCAGGAGGTTCTTAGCCCCCAGGTAAACGGGTCCCTTGAGGATGGTGGGATGACACAGCCCCACCTGCCTGTTTGTCTTATGTATCTATGCTCTATCTCCCCCCCCCCCCCCCCCNCCCCCCCCCCCCCCCCCCACTCCCCAGCTTTACAGAGGCCTGTGCTTCACGCCCTGCTGCTCGGGCTCAGGATTTGAACAAGGATTTGAGAGCTAAAAGTTTGAATCCTGGATGTAAAACAAACAAACCCAAGTTGTCCACCTTCTGAATTATATACTGATGGGAAGAGAAGACAGCTGGAGATGAAAGTCACTTAGCTTTTTAATAATTGATGGATAAGAGATTGCAGTGTGTGTAAAAACATACTAAGAGTGGTTCAGGCAGAAGAAACCACTTCTGACCCCTGAGGCCGGCCTGCCCTTAGCTAATCTGATGATCTAATCCTTTCACTAAGGGCTTCCCAGGAGGCGCCAGTGGTAAATAACCCACCTGCCAACACAGGAGACATAAGAGATGGGGGTTTGATCCCTGGGTCAGGAAGATCCTCTGGAGGAGGGTTTGGCAACCCACTACAGTATTGTTGCCTAGAGAATCCCATGGACAGAGGAGCCTGGTGGGCTATAGTCCATAGGGTTGCGAAGAGTCAGACCTGACTAAAGTGACTTAGCACACATGTGCAATCCTTTCACACAGGGGAGGACCAGAGGCTGTGCTACCAGGCCCACAAATGCACCATCTCACTGGAGCCTTCTGAAGGCCAATCCGGTTTAGCCAGTGCTCACCTGCCCAAGCGAGCTGACCTGCCTCCAGACCCAAATAGGAATGTCCAGCCCTCCTCCTGCTTGTTTCCCACCTGAAAAGTCAAAGTGAAGTCACTCAGTCGTGTCTGACTCTTTGCAACCCCATGGGCTGGAGCCTACCAGGCTCCTCCATCCGTGGGATTTTCCAGGCAAGAGTACTGGAGTGGGGTGCCATCACCTTCTCCAGGGGAACTTCCTGACCCAGGGATCAAACCCGGGTCTCCCGCATTGTAGGCAGATGCTTTTACCGTCTGAGCCACCCCATACGAGTCCCCAAGACACAGCCCTCAATATGGCTCCTTGAGGACTGTCTTGGCCACCTTCCTGCTGGCTGCCTCCTCGGACTGCAGCAGTTTCTGGCTTCGCAGGGCTCCCCCTTCCCCTGAGCCCTGTAACAACACAGCCAGTCATGATTCCTGTAGTCCTGCTGCAGCCTTCTCTAGCTCCATTTCAGCTCTCACAAGGAGGAGGTGAGGGCTCACCCACGGCAAGAGCCAGAATTCACTTACTTTCCCAATGTTAATATATGGCTATGAAAACTTGCTTCTATCGGTCTATAATTTTCTAGTCACAATCTCAAGATCCAGAAAACTCTGTAAAGCAAAGGCTGAGTATAATCCCTGGATGGGGGGATATATGTCTTCAAGGGTAAGGCCCTACCTACGTACTGATAAGAAAATGGCCAAGTCTCCTAGTTCACTTCCAGGCTATTTATAATGTCCTTCTCCAGACATGGTCAAACTCAACGGTCTGGGCTCTAGGAATTAACTATACCTCCAGGGTACTTCTCTAGTGGTCCAGTGGGTAAAACTCTGTGCTCCCAATGCACAGGGACCAGGTTCAATTCCTGGTCAGGGAACTAGACCTCACATGCCTCAACTAAAGGCCCCACAAGCCGCAATGAAGATCAGGGAGGCCTCGAGCCTCAAATAAGACCTGGTCAGCCAAATAGATAAAAAATATTTAAGAAAAATAATAAGTATACTTCCATTCAATGGTGAACTAGTAAATGTTTAACACATGGCTCTCAGGGAAAAAAAAGTCCTGATATGTAGCATTTGCCAAGGTCCACAGCAACAGACTGACTTCAAGCTAGCAGCGGGCAGAGCTATGCCCAGAGGTCCTCCTGACCACTGTGGGGGTTCTCCTGAACTCAGTACCATCAAGCCACATCCTGCCTCTCCGAGACTACGTCCAGATGTCCTGACGGGAGCTGTGAGCTGTTCCCAGACTTCTTAGTAGCACATTTACCAGGTTAGTCACTGCCATCGAACATGAACTTTTTCAGTTAAATTCTTGGGGAAAGGCCTCCTTTTCGATTTCTTAAAGAACACTTCATTTTTACCGCCAGCCACCACCAACGAGGGGCTTCCAGATGCCACCAGTGGTAAAGAACCTGCCTGCTGGTGCAGGCAGATGTAAGAGACGTGGGTTCAATCCCTGGGTCGGGAAGATCCCCTGGAGGAGGGCATGGCAACCCACTCCATTATTCTTGCCTGGAGAATCCCCATGGACAGAGGAGCCTGGCAGGCTATGGTCCATAGGGTCACAAAGAGCTGGACACAACGGAAGCGACTTAGCAGGCACATAGCACCACCAACACACACAGTGGTCAGACGCCCATTATAGCGACTAGGAAACGGATGGGCTCCAGAAACCAAAAATGAATTTTCTTTTCATAGTGTCTTCAGTCTGGAGTTTTGTGGGAAAAAAAATTATAGAGTGAGTTATAGGGTCTGCAGTGGACTGAGAAACACCATGGAGAGCAATGAATGTATTAGTACAGAAGAATCTTCTGGAACCCCCTCCTCCCCTCTCCCTGCGTCGATTCGCTGTCTTGCCCAATATAAAATGACAGGGGAAAGGAAAAAACAAATCTGTGTTGCTTAGTTGTTACTAGGCATTACCCCCAGGACGCAGGGGGAGATAGGTCAATACAACTCTGAATTAGGGCAACAACAACCCACAGAAACTCCATCTTGAGGATTTATAGGAAAACCGAAGCACACTTATAGTCCCACTGGCTAGTGGGGGAGTCCCATTAGTTCCCAGCACTGGGCTATTTAAGATAAAATGTCTGGGATATGGGTGTTGTTTTCTGGGAAGAATAATCTACTCTGAGGTCGTCAAAATCAATAAGGCACTTTGAAGGCTGGCTCAAGCCATTATTGGTAATGCTTTGGTTGTGTTTGTGAATCAACCGTTCAACAGAAACAGGACCATTTAGCAGTTCCCATGGAGGGCCCTGTCAGTCCCGCAGTGAAGCCTCTCCATTCACTGAAAGTACTGGCGTCTCCCAGGGGCTTGGGGAGCCTGAGGGAGCCTGACAGGCAAAACCAGCACAAAAGATGGAGCCTGAAGCTTCCAGGGTGAGTTTGCCTGGGACTGAGGAGTTTCCTGGGATGCTGAACTTGTAGTGCTAAAACCAGGACGAGGAGAAGATGGGACAAATGGAGAGAGTAGCATAGAAATATATACATGAAATAGACAGTGGGCACTTGTTGTATGTGAAATAGACAGTCAGTGGAAATCTGCAGTATGACACTGGGACCCCAGTCTGATACCCCGCGACATCCTAGAGGAGTAGGATGGGGTGGGAGACGGGAGGGAGGCTCAGGAGGGAGGGGGCATGTGTATACCTGTGGCTGATTCATGCTGATGCATGACAGGAACCAACACAATATTGTAAAACAAGTATCCTCCAATTAAACACAAATTAAAAAAATAAAAACACAATATTGTAAAGCAATTATCCTCTAATTAAAAAAAAAAAAGGACAGTCCTGGTCAAACCCTAAGCAGTAGTTCTCAACTGGACCTGATGCTGCCCCCCACACAGGGTTCCCAGATAAAATCCAGGATTCCCTATTACATCTGGACTTCACATCAACGATGAATACTTTTGTAAAGACACGTGTGTGCCAGGGTTCACTGCAGCACTATTTACAATAGCCAGGACACGGAAGCAACTTATAAGTCCATTGACAGATGAATGGAAAAGATGTGGTACATACATACAATGGAATATTACTCAGCCATAAAAAGGAAAGAAATTGGGTCATTTTCAGTGATGTGGACGAACCCAGAGTCTGTCACACAGAGTGAAGAAAGTCAGAAAGAGAAAAACAACATCGTATATTAACACATGCATGTGGAATCCAGAAAAATGGTACAGATGAATCTATTTGCAGGGCAGGAACAGAGAACAGACTTGTGGAGCCAGTGGGGGAAGGAGAGGGTGGGATGAAGTGACAGAGTAGCCTGGACATATATACACCACCATGTGCAAGACAGATAGCTAGGGGGAAGCCGCTGCAGCACAGGGCGCGCAGCTTGGACGGAGCTCTGTGATGACCTGGAGGGCTGGGGTAGGGTGAGTGGAAAGGAGGCTCAGAGGGAGGGGATATGTGCATGTGTATAGCCGATTCACTTCATTGTACAGCAGAAGCTAACACAATGTTGTAAAGCAACTACACTCCAAATTTTAAAGAATTTTACTGAATACCTTTTTAGTATAAGTATGTCCCAAATATTAAAATCAAATGAGCCCTTGCTTATCTGAAATTCACATATAACTAGGCATCCTTTTTTGTTTCTTTCCTTCTCCTGTCCCTCCTTCCTCCCTTCTTCCCATCCTCCTTCCTAAAGCTGGCAAGTCTACTCACAGGGGACATGTGGCAACCACTGGAGATGTTTTTGACTGTGATAAGCACAAGTTGTGGGACGGGGGGCACTGCCACCAGTATCGAGTAGTGAGGGGTGCTGCTAACCTTCCTACAGGGCAGGCGGCAGCTCCTGGTTACAAGGAATTATCTGGCTCCAAGCGTGAGGAGTGCAGAAACTGAGAAAGGCAACCTCGATTCAGCCGAGCACCCACGTCTTCTTGGGAGAATACTGAAGGAATGATACAGGCGCCTCTGCTTCACACACACAGAAAAATGGATTAAAAGTTCCTGACTTTGAACGCTTTTAGTCCAACAGTTGCACAGCCACTGACAGCTAAGAAGTGACCAGAAAAAGGCTCTTCCCTTGCAAGGGACCCCCACTTCCTCAAGGAGAGCCAGGCAGGGTGCGCGTGGCACAACAGCGCTGATAAAAGCTCTATCGGTGTGGTCTCCAGGACGCTTCCATCTCCCCGGACTTTTATGGTGACATTTCCTGGCACTCCTGAAGCTTGTTCTTGGCTTTGAAAACAAGGCTTCAGAATGTCTTCATTGTTTTACCTACACCGGTACTGGCAGCGCCTGGAGTTTTCCTGAAGGAAACTGTAGCAGCGGGAATTTTCTGTAACACTGTAATAAGGGGGCTTTATCCTTTCAAAAATACATCCTTTCTCCTTGTTGCCAGCTCTCCCACAGCCCTGTGAAAAATGTAGCTGAGGAGTTACTGAGGCGTTTTTATGTTTCTCCTGTCTCCCTGTAGTTCCTAGCAAGCAACAGAAGGCAATTATTCTGGAGCTCTCGCTTAGGCTCGCTGGTTTGAAGGAAGGAAGGAATGAACCAAAATGGTACCTATGGGCTCATTTCCCGATTGTGTGAGACGCGAAATGTAAGCAGTGACATCTGCTCAAGAGGAACTGGTGAATCTGACCCGCGCCCCCTGCCCGGGACCTCAAATGAGTGAAATTACTGTTTTATGGGTGCAGAACTTGGGGAAGATGGAGAGGTTCTGAAGATGGATGGTTGTACAACAGTGTGATTGTACTTAATGCCACAAAACTGTACGCTCCCAAGTGGTGAAAATGCTGAACTCTGTGTTATATGTGGTGGTGGTTGTGGATTAGCCGTTCAGGCATGTCCAACTCTTTTGTGACGCCATGATTGTAGCCTGCCAGGCTCCTCTGTCCATGGGATTTCCCAGGCAAGCATACTGGAGTGGGTTGCCATTCCCTTCTCCAGGGGATCTTCCTGACCCTGCTTCTCCTGCATTGCCCGTGGATTCTTTACCACTGAGCCACTCAGGAAGCCCTGTGTTATGTACATCCAACCACAGTTTTATAAAAGGAATTGTTGGAATGGTATTCAGCTAAGCATAGAGTGAGTCTTCAGTAACGCTTGCTGTGTTTTCTCCCGATAAGCTTGTCAGGTGCCTCGTCATCCAGCATCATTATCCTTAAAGGAAAGTGGACAGGGCCTACTCTTCACTTCAGCAATCATATGAAGATAAGTCTCTGCCCTCTTGGAGGAGTGTGCTAAGTCAATTCAGTCATGTCTGACTCTGCAACCCTATGGACTGTAGATCATCAGGCTCCTCTGTCCATGGGATTCTCCAAGGCAAGGATACTGGAGTCAGTTACCACGCCCTCCTCCAGGGGATCTTCCTAACCCAGGGATCGAACCTGCATCTCTCATGTTTCCCTTCACTGGCAGGTGGGTTCTTTACCACTAGTACCACCTGGGAAGCCTATTGGAGAAGCCAAATTTAAGGCCTTGACTCGACTCCAGGGGCAGACTAGATTGGACTAGAAGGAATCCCAGTGGCCTCGCCTGTGATCCGCTTTGGACTGGTGGGTGATCTATTCTGGACCAGTGATGCCCAAGGAGAAGGTGGCTGCAGGTTCTGTGAAAGTTCTTAGAGGAGGTGGACAGCCACGTGGCTCCTGACAGCCACCTCGAGAACAGAGGGGGTCCAAGCATAGCACGGAGCCGATCCGTAGCAGGCAGAGAGCAAAGGCACACAGAGCCTGGGCCCACTCCTCCCCGACAGGTACTGCTGTCTCCACTCCTCAAACCACCCACCTCTGACTTCCAGTCTGTATGCAGGGGAGGTTTCCTGTATTCTGTAGCCAATTGGAGCTGGGTTTTTCTGTCACCTGCAGCTGGAAGCAGGGCTGATCCCCGTGAAGCTAAATAAACATAAGCTTTATATCTCTCTGCTTACAGGCGCCCTTCCAATGTTCCCAGAGGGCCCAACGAAGCATCCCCATGCTTTTGTAAAAATTTGCAAAGGTCAGATATTTCAAGAAAGAAAGTGTAAGAAAGTGTTAGTTGCTCAGTCATGTCTGACTCTTTGCAACCCTATGGCATGTAGCCTGCCAGACTCCCCTGTCCATGGGGATTCTCCAGGCGAGAATACTGGAGTGGGTTGCTATGCCTTCTTCCTCCAGGGGATCTTCCCAACTCAGGGATCGAACCCAGGTCTCCCGCATTGTGGGCAGATTCTTTACCAACTGAGCCACGAGGGAAGCCCAAGAATACTGGAGTGGGTTGCCATTCCCTTCTCCAGGGGATCTTCCTGACCCAGGGATCCCACCCAGGGCTCCTACATGACAGGCAGATTCTTTACCAACTGAGCCACCAGGAAAGTCCTTTTATATTTTAATTGCAATGTTTGAGATCACTGTCTCTCTGCCTGGATGCCCGTGTGTCAGGTTGGTTGACGGTTGGTGCTATTGAGGCAGCCTGGGGAGTTCAGGGATCTGGGAAGGGGGGATGGAAGGCCTTGGTTCAGGGTTACTTTGTGGTTTAGCCAAGAATTCTCTTACCTTCCCCCGAACTGACCCACCTGGTTTAACACCTTGCAACCCTCTATGTGCACCTATGTGAAGCTAAGCCGACAGCCAAGGGCTTAGGAACCATGGGGTCTTCCGGATGCACCTTTACGTCCTGGCTCTGCGCTCTGTGTAGTTTGGGGCCACAGATACACCCCTCTTCTCATCCATAAAAACGGGACTCACTTCACAGAACCATGGCAAGGACAAAATCATGCAAAGACCTTGGCATAAACTAAGGGCTCACATAGTGAGAGACGTTAAGGTACTGGATCTGGCCCTTAAAAGGATGACTCAGTGTATTCAAAGCCTCATTCCATGGATTACAGAGTCAAAGTCTTTCTCAAATACCCTAGTGTCTTCTGTTTTTTTTCCACGTATCAGTTAAGGAGAGGCCAGGAAGATAATGGTTGAGGCCAAACGAGGACATGTGTGGGTGAATCGTGACCAGAGGGGAGGGTGTGGTCTGTGACAAAGCAGTGAGGGGAGGCCCTGCCAGGGAGCAGCCATCTCTGCTCCAGCCGAGCGCTGCCAGGCAGTGGAGGTTCCAGGATGCCAGTATTTTTAAGAAAAGCCAGAAAATCAGATTTTATTTTTCCCCTGAAGTTCTCCAGATTTTTTAAACTCTTCAAGTAATTAAAAAAAAAAAAAAGTTAAACCTTGTCCAGCCCAATTTGGCACAGCTCCCCAGTTGCTACACTTGCTTTCAAGTCTGGAGGTCAGTCTGTGAGTTCCAAATGCCAAGGCCACCTGGCCTCTGTCCGTGCTGTCTGTCCCTGCATGTCTCCACCCAGCCTCTTGACCCTCGAAAGGCAGGGAAAAATACTTTTACGTGTGCACAGCTGAAGATTCGATGCGAAAACCATCAGAGGGAAGAAATGGACTTTTCTGCAACTCCCTCCCCCTCACGCAGACATTCTGTTTCCTTGGAGGCCGAAAGTCAACCTGCTTCATCTGAATTCATTTCAACCAAATTTCCTAAATACCGCAAGCCAAGCACTAAGCTGCTGCTGCTGCTGCTAAGTCGCTTCAGTCGTGTCCGACTCTGTGCGACCCCATAGACGGCAGCCCACCAGGCTCCCCCGTCCCTGGGAGTCTCCAGGCAAGAACACTGGAGTGGGTTGCCATTTCCTTCTCTAATGCATGAAAGTGAAAAGTGAAAGTGAAGTCGCTCAGTCATGTCCGACTCTTCGAGACCCCATGAACTGCAGCCTACCAGGCTCCTCCATCCATGGGATTTTCCAGGCAAGAGTACTGGAGTGGGGTGCCATTGCCTTCTCTGAGCACTAAGCTAGGCCTTGGGTATGTCTTTTTTTTTTTCCATGCCTACTGTGTGCTTGGCATGGAGTTAGAAGTTTTAACTACTTCATCTCACAACAACCTTGTGAGGTAGAAAGGACTGTTGCAGCCAAAACTCTGCTCACCGAAGTTGAATAAAAAAATACAGAGACAGAGTTTGGAGGAAATAGAAAGGTGGCTTTAACCCTCAGCGGCTGGAAAGGGGGAACATAGTACTCTCATGCCTCAAGGGGCTTCCCGGCTGGCGCTAGTGGGAAAGAACTCATCTGCCAATGTAGGAAACACGCGAGACACGGGTTCGATCCCTGGGTAGGCAAGGTCCCCTGCAGGAGGGCATGGTAACCCACTCTGGTATTCTTGCCTCAAGAACTGTGCCCCCACCCCTTTTTCATGAGGAATCTGGTGGATTATACAGATGATGGCTCACAGTCAGGGGTCGGTGATGAGAAACAAAAGTCTAAGGATCTTGTATTCTTTTTTCTCCTCAGTTCAGTTCAGCTGCTCAGTTCTGTCTGACTCTTCGTGACCCCATGGACTGTAGCACTCCAGGCTTCCCTGTCCATCACTCCTGGAGCTTGCTCAAACTCATGTCCATCGAGTCAGTGATGCCATCCAACCATCTCATCCTCTGTCGTCCCCTTCTCCTCCGGCTTTCAATCTTTCAATCTTTCTCAGCATCAGGTGGCCAAAGTATTGGAGTTTCAGCTTCAGCATCAGTCCTTCCAATGAATATTCAGGACATATTTCCTTTAGGTTGGACTGGTTGGATCTCCTTGCACTCCAAGGGACTCTCAAGAGTCTTCTCCAACACCACAGTTGAAAAGCATCAATTCTTCAGCGCTCAGCTTTCTTCACAGTCCAACTCTCACATCCATACATGACTACCAGAAAAACCATAGCTTTGACTAGACAGACCTTCATTTCCTCTTGCATTGTTTCAAAAACACTTATAGGCTGGTGTCAGGTAGCCTTTTTGAATTTGTGCTGGGGTCTCCATTCTGTGATGCAAAAAGGAGAACTTCAAGAGGTGGTCTGCAGAGAGAGTGCTGTAATTTCGAGCACGGGATGTGATTAGCATAGAGTTAAAAGATAACAGGTGCAGCAGTAGCTCATGCTACTTGGAGGGTGATAGGTACAGGATGTAATTTACATATCAGGTTAGTCTTGATTACCGACTAGTGAGCAGAACAGCTGAAGTAAGAAAGAACTCTGGAAAGGGCAAGAGAAAAAAGACAACTTTTCCCTCTTTTTCACTGCAACAGGATCCTTTTCACTGCGGAAAAATAAAGACTTAAGATTGGTGAAGTTCAGACATAAAGAACAGACCTGCAGTTGCCAAGGGGGAGGCGGCTGAGGGAGAGTTGGAGTGGGAGACTGGGGTGAGCAGACGTAAGCTTTTCTATATAGAACAGATAAACAACAAGGCCCGAACGTAGAGCACAGGGAACTATGGCCAATATCCCGTAATAAACCGTAATGGAAAAGAAGATGAAAAAGAATTTATATATTATGTATAATTGAATCACTTTGCTGTACAGTGAAAAGTAATGCAACGTTGTAAATCAACTAGACTTCAAAAAAAATAAATTAAAAAAAGAGTGGTGAAGCTACTTGCCTAAGGTCCCCTCACTAGTCAGTGACACAGCTGGTCTCAAGCCCAGTCTGTGATCTGTGCACCTCCAGGTCCCTTGCAGGCTTCAGGCTCCCATTCTTTTCTTTTCTTAGATGCAAACAAGTGAAGTGTAAAACTTGCAGCAAATGTGCTAAGCATTCCAATGTGCTAAAGCATTCCAGTGAACGTGCTAGAGGAAGACAGGAAGGGGAAGGGCCTCCCCCAGCGATTCTCCAGGACAGGGATCACCTGGAACTTTTCAGACCCGGGGGTTCTGAGTCAGAGGTCAGAGGCGGGGCTTGAGTCTGCAATCCTAAGAAGTGCCCAGGTAAAGTCCTGCCTGTTGTTCTGTCTGCCACACCTTGAGAAGCAAGGCTCTATCGCATTGACAGGGACAGAATGAAGGGGCAAAATAGGTGATTCGACAGTTAATCCCACTAGGGGATTGTAAGTAGAAAAATTTGGGAGACCCCTGTGAGTTAATGATTACTCGAGAAAGCAGGTTTGCTTAACCACAACACCAGGCAGGCTTGCTTAGCAACAGAACCACATAACAGAAGCATGAGAAGGCCCCCAAACAATAAGACAGTGGTGGCATGACCCACACCCTGCCCAATGGGCTCAGTGAGTTAATAACCCTCAAAACATCTTCCTTGGCCCCTAAGACACGTTCTTTGCACAACGCCCCCCAAATAATAAAACAATAGAAGAAAATAAGGCCTACACCCTGCCCAGTGGTGTCATCAAGGTACTAACCCCCCAACAAGCTCTGTGTACAGAGAAAACAATAATTTATGTAAGGGTGATTCAAAATGAAAGACCCTCACTGTACTGAGACCTGAAAATATTTTTCCAAAGTGCTATGACAATCCTTGTGTAGAGTCGTCTCTTGTGCTGTTGAAAGAGGGTGTTTGCTATAACCAGTGCGTTCTCTTGGCAAAACTCTGTGAGCCTTTGCCCTGCTTCATTTTGTACTCCAAGGCCAAACTTGCCTGTTACTCCAGAGATCTCTTGGCTCTCCAACATGGATATCAGCAGGCGGTCAATACCAAAATCAGATTGATTATATTCTTTGCAGCCGAAGATGGAGAAGCTCTATAGTCAGCAAAAACAAGACCTGGAGCTGACTGGGGCTCAGATCATAAGCTCCTTATTGCAAAATTCAGACTTAAGTTGAAGAAATTAAGGAAAGCCACTAGGCCATTCAGGTATGACCTAAATCAAATCCTTTATGATTATACAGTGGAGGTGACAAATAGATTCAAGGAATTAGATCTGGTAGACACAGTGCCTGAAGTACTATGGATGGAGGTTCGTAACACTGTACAGGAGGCAGTGACCAAAAGCATCCCAAGAAAAAGAAATGCGAGAAGGCAAAGTGGTTGTCTGAGGAGGCTTTACAAATAGCTGAGAAAAGAGGAGAAGTGAACGGCAAGGGAGAAATGCAAAGATATACCCAACTGAATGCAGAATTGCAGAGAATAGCAAGGAGAGATTAAAAAAAAAAGAAAGCCTTCTTAAGTAACCAATGCAAAGAAATAGAGGAAAACAATAGAATGGGAAAAACTAGAGACCTCTTCAAGAAAATTGGCAATATCAAGGGAGTATTTCATGCAAGGATGGGCACGATAAAGGACAGAAATGGTAAGGACGTAACAGAAGCAGAAGAGATTAAGAAGAGGTGGCAAGAATACAAACAGGAACTATACAAAAACCGTCTTAATGACCTGGATCACCACAGTGGTGCGATCACTCACCTAGAGCCAGGCATCCTGGAGTGTGAAGCTGAGGGGGCCTTAGGAAGCAATACTACAAACGAAGCTAGTGAAGGTGATGGAATTCCAGCTGAGCTATTTCAAATCCTAAAAGGTGCTGCTGCTAAAGTGCTCCATACACAATGCTAGCAAATTCGGAAAATTCAGCAGTGGCCACAGGACTAGAAAAGGTCAGTTTTCATTCCAATCCCAAAGATTTTCATTCCAATGCCAAAGAACTCACATGCTAGCAAAGTAATGCTCAAAATTCTCCAAGCGAGTCTGCAGCAGTGCATGAACCGAGACCTTCCAGAAGTTCAAGCTTGAGTTTAGAAAAGGCAAAGGAATCAGAGATCACATTTCCCACATTCATTTGATCATAAAGAAAGCAAGAGAATTCCAGAAAAACATCTATTTCTGGTTCATTGACTACACAAAAGCCTCTGACCGAGTGGATCACAACAAACTGTGGAAAATTCTTACCTATCTCCTGAGAAACCTGTATGTGGGTCAAAAAGCAACAGTTAGAATCGGACATGGAACAATGGATTGGTTCAAAATTGGGAAAGGAGTATGTCAAGGTTGTATACTGTCACCCTGCTTATTTAACTTACATGCAGAGTACATCATACAAAATTCTGGGCTGGATGAATCACAAGCTGGAACCAAGATTGCTGGGAGAAATAGCAACAACCTCAGACAGGCAGCTGATACCACTCTAATGGCAGAAAGTGAAGAGGAAATAAAGAGCCTCTTGAGGAGGGTGAAAGAGAAGAGTGAAAAAGCTGACTTGAAACTCAACATTCAAACAATTAAGAGCTTGGCAACTGGTCCTATCATTTCATGGCAAATAGAAGGGGACGAAATGGAAATAGTTGACAGGTCTTATTTTCTTGGACTCCAAAATTACTGCAGATGGTGCCTGCAGCCATGAAATTAAAAGACATTCGGCTCTTGGCAGGAAAGCTATGACAAACTTTGACAGCATATTAAAAAGGAGAGACATCACTTTGCTGACAAAGGTCAGTATAGTCAAACCTATAGGTTTTCCAGTAGTCATGTGAGAGATGGACCGTAAAGAAGGCAGAGCATGGAAGAATTGATGCTCTTGAATTGGAGTGCTAGAGAAGACTGTTGAGAGTCCCTGGGAAAGCAAGGAGATCAAACCAGTCAATCCTGAAGGAAATCAACCCTGAAAATTCACTGGAAGGACCGATGCTGAAACTGAAGCGCCAATACTTTGGTCACCTGATGCAGAGTCGACTTACCGGAAAAGACCCTGATGCTTGGAGAGACTGAGGGTAGGAAGAGAAAGGAGTGACAGAGGAGGAGATGGTTGGATAGCTTCTCAAATCACTCACCATGTCCACCCACTCAGGTGGACTCAATTTGAGCAAACCCTGGAAGACAGTGAAGGACAGAGAAGCCTGGTGTGATGCAGTCCACGGGGCTGCAAAGAGTCCGACACAACTCAGAGCCTGAATAACAACAAAGACAGTCCTGGACTGACCATGCAGGGAGGGACAAGTAAACTTCCCTGCCCTACCTGGGGGAGGAGCTGATGATAGAAACACGCTGCCTACTCAAGAAAGACAAAGAAGGTCTTCTCCCCCTCCCTGCTTTTTCTTTGATTATAAAACTGTAGCCCACTAAGTTCTCAGGGCATGGCATTTCTCACCCACCCACTTATAAACCTCACAAGCGTCCTATTCTAATGAATCACTTCTTACTGACTACTTCACTCTTGCTGAAATCTTCTCTGCACTGAGACATAAAGGCTATGGTGCCAGAGCTCTCTGGAGCACCCATGAAACACCACCAGTTGGTTTCACCACGATCTCAGACTCTTTGAGGAGAACAACTTTCGTGGTAAGGACATAGGCGGTCAGTGTGGACCCATCATGGGTCTTTTGACATGTAGCCGTCCGGCTTGCCAAGGACTTTGAGGCTACTGTCCAATTTAATCCTCAGTTATCACTGTACACATGTTACAGATGGGGCTAGGGTCTCTGAACAGTTCTAACAAATCCAGTCTTCCTGATTTCAGGCAGGGGAAATGAGCTTGCACTCTAGCAGGAAGGATTCAGCACAATAAATAACGGCGCAAACCCACCTACCCCCAGAACCCATGTGAAAGGGACTAAGACCTAACGAAGCCCAGAGGGACTGGTGGAGGGGTGAGACATGGTGAGTGATCTGAGAAGCCTGGGCACTGGTGGCAGGCTGCCAGAAGTGGTATCTCAGCAGGGCCGTGCTTGTTTCCTGGGGCAGATAAAGTTCCATGCCAGAAACCACCCTCTTCACTTAAAGGAACTGAGTCTGAGCTTTCTTGAGAGGCCCAGCCTTGTGGCCACCATATTTATGGTTGCTAATGCTCGCCTCCCCTGGGACATCCCACCCCACAGGGTGGTTTTTCTCAGATGCCAGTGATGTGCACGGCAATCCTAAGAGCTGTCTGCCAGTCTTCCACTTTTATGACTTACTGGTGAAGACACATTGACAGATTTCAAGGACAAGACACGCAGGCACTGGGATGAGAAAGAGGGCATTGGGAACTTGGGGGATTAAGTTCTGAGGTCCCTCATCATGAGAGGTGCACTGGGCTGTCACCTTGGAGCCCCAACAGTAGATCTCTTAGGACAGCAGATGCCCACAGCTCAAGTCTTCTGGGCCACTGTATAATCTCATTCTTAAGCCATCTCTGCGCCTCTCTGTGGAAACTGGAGGAAGGAGGGCTATTGCTGGCTAGTCAGGGCTTGTGATGGACAGAAGATCGGGTCAGGTCTGTGATGCCAGGTTTGAAAAGACTCAAGTCACACGGGAAATCCTGGATAAGTACAGTCCTCTCGGAGCAATAAACATGTGCTGCTTCTTCAAACCCTCCTGAGTTACCAGAAATGTGCTCTCATGCCCTAATGAGAACCTCACTGGTTTCTAAATTTCCCCTGGCCTAGCTGGAACTGATTCTCTGAAGGCAGAAGAAGTTAAAAATGTGTTTTGAGCGCCAGGTAATTAGTGCAACCTTGCAGAACCCCTGACACCAAAAGGACTTATATTGGATTTTATCTAGTATTAATAATGATCGAATGCAGTGTCATTGTAGCCCTTAAGATTCTACAGGAGAACATCTTCTGGTCTGAGACTCAAGGGAAGACAAAGTTACGCTTCGGGCATAGACCTTGCCAGGAAAATATAATCAGGAAATGAAAGACCTTCCAAACTGGAGCCTTGTGCCCCTATTTTTAAAATATGCCATGAATGTACATTGGTGCAGGCGCTCTATGGAAAACAGGATGGAGGTTCCTCAAAAACTGAAAAACAGAGTTGTCATGTGACCCAACAACCCCACTCCTGGGCCTATACCCAGAGAAAACCATAATCCAAAAAGGTACCTGCACTCCTATGTTCAAAGCAGCTCTGTTCACATTAGCCAAGATGTGGAAATAACCTGAATGTTTATCAACAGATAAATGGATAAGGAAGATATAGTCTATATACACAATGGACCATTACACAACCACAAAAAAGAATGAAATACTGCCATTTGCAGCAACATGGATGGATCTAGAGATGATCACACTAAGCGAAACAAGCCAGAAATAGAAAGACAAACGCTATGGGATATCACTTATACGTGGAATCTAAAGTAAGACACAAATGAACGTATCTACAAAACAAAAAACACAGACATAGAGGGCAGACTCACAGCTGGGGGAGGGGCAGGAAGTGGGGATGGGAAGTCTTATTGTTATTTTTAGTTGCTAAATGGTATCCTACTCTTGTGATCCCAGAAAGGGTAGCCCACAGACTCCTCTGTTCGTGGGATTTCCCAGGCAAGAATACTGGAGTGGGTTGCCATTTCTTCCTGCAGGGGATCTTCCTTGACCTAAGGGTCAAACCTGAGTCTTCTGCTTGGCAGGCAGATTCTTTACCACTGAGCCACCAGGGAAACCCATGGGAAGGATTAGGAGTTCGGAATTAGCAAATACAAAATATTATTATATATAGGATGGATAAACTACAAGGTTCTAGTATAGCACAGGGAACTATATTCAGTATCCTGTGATAAACCACAATGATAAAGAATATATATATGCATATATATATGTATGTGTACATATATATATTTGTATAACTGAGTTACTTCGCAGTACAGAGAAAATCAACACATTATAAATCAACTATACTTCAACAAAATTTAAAAAATAAAGTAAACTAAAATAAAAACACACCCTAAAGACAGGCCCCTTCTGGCAACCCTGATTACCAACAACAGCAGTGGACCTCACAGTGTGGTCCCAGGACCAGGCATATCAGCATTTCATGGAATCTTGTTAGAAAAGCAACTTTCAGGCTCTGGTCCAGAACTGCTGACTCAGAGAGTCCGGTGGTGGAGCCCAGCGAGCTCTGTGTTTCACCATGTGCTGTGACAGACTGTAATGCTTACTTAAGCTGGAGAACCACCGTTCTGCATCAGACAACAGGAGTGGATCCACCAGCAGATACATTTGTAATTGACCAGTATGGTGTTTGAAATTTTCTGATTTCCAGTGTTTCAAAACAAGCATTTCTATATGAAAATTTATGTTCCTGGCTTTTCTTGGGAAAAAAAATCAGAAGGTCTAGCCACAGGGGACTCTCACAACTGCTTGGCAATAATTGCCTGGTGCTGAGAAGAGGTGGCCGCTCTTAGAAAGGGGGTGAGCCCTCCTGGGAGTGGTGGCCCCTCATTACCCGCCTCACCGGCTGGCTGCTCTCACTTCCACTGGGGGCCTTTGAGCCACTGGCTCATGGCCTGTGTAATGCCTAGTGTCACCTTGAATTGAGGTTTATTCATAAATGCCTGTTTGCTGAACACGTGCGAGAGAGGATGGGCTTTCTGCTCCCCTCACAGGTTTCTTTTCTCCCTGACCCGTATCATTCCTATCCTCAACTCCTTCCACTTTTGGCTAAGATGGGGAAAAAAGGACAATCTTGGTTAGGGCAATACCCAGAGTTCAGGCATGGAAGTCGCTCAATAACCAGAAGAAAGAGGTTCATTTGTTTTGCCTACATTCCCCTCTGACCTCTCAGTCTTGAGAAAGTGAATCATTATCACGTTCAGAGGGAAGGGTCACTGCCCTTCTTTCACGCTTGGGCAGGCTTTTATCCGTGGTTTGAGGGTGCTCAGGGTGGACAAGTTCGTTCAGCAGCTGGTGCCCCCCGAGCCCGGGATGGTCTGGGACAGTCACTCCGCTCTGTGTGACACTGGGCTGGGCTGCAAGGACACAGAAGGTGATAGAGATCCTTCTTCTCTTCCTTTTGGGGATGGTTTGCAGGGTCAGCCAGAGAAGGTGATGGCACCCCACTCCACTACTCTTGCCTGGAAAATCCCATGGGCGGAGGAGCCTGGTAGGCTGCAGTCCATGGGCTCGCTAAGAGTCGGACACGACTGGGCAACTTCACTTTTACTTCTCACTTTCATGCATTGGAGAAGTAAATGGCAACCCACTCCAGTGTTCTTGCCTGGAAAATCCCAGGGACGGGGGAGCCTGGTGGGCTGCCATCTCTGGGGTCGCACAGAGTCGGACACGACTGAAGCGACTTAGCAGCAGCAGCAGGGTCAGCAGGTAAAAGTCGCTTTGCGTTGTTAACGCTCCACACACAGTCCTAAACACTCCCTTGCTGGTGGCAGATACCCTACCCTTTACATCATTCCGTCAGCCCCTTTCTGTGTCCCTTTCTACAGAAGTAAAAAATCCCTCTTTATAGAGGAAGGGTCTCCCATGGTGCTTTCATCCATCAGGTCAACTGGTCAGCAAGCAAGGGGAAGATTCTGGGGAAGGAATGAAAATAAAAGCTGGGGAATGAGAGGGATGAGAGGATGGCTGTGTGTGGAAAGGGAAGGGATGCTGACAAAGATACACTTGGCTTTTCTAGAGCACCTGTGACCTGACCCCCCAAGGCACCCTCAACTGAAGATAAACTTTCTCGTTTCTAAACATACATCCATGGAGGCAGCTGGTGTGCCCGCTGGGGCCTCACTCTCCACCGGGACCCAGTGGCGCTGGGTGGGAATCAGTCAACAAAATAGGGTTTCTCTGATGGGTACACACAGATGCTGACTACTTCCTGGGGCCTGTGGCTCAGGGCCAAAAGAGGGGATGTGGGTCCTAGGGATCAAGTTCGTGACAGGGGATGGTGGGTGTTAATGGGAGGCTCAGTGAGGATTTTTTGGTGGCAGGCTGAAGTAAGAGCCGAGGTTGGGCAGTAGAGGGGCGGAGGCGGGAATAGATGGATAAGAAGTTTGTTCAAGAGAAATGAACCAGAGTGAGGGCTGGGGACTGAGGCAGAGCGACTGGAGGCTCACTCCCGCGGCCCCCATGGAAAACCTGGAGCTCATCTTGACTTCACTGGCTCGGGCAGGTCTTGAATAATGCTTACTGTCAGTAGGACCCATCTTCAAAAAGAACTCGAGGTGAGAGAGAGGGAAGGGGGCAGTTAGACTCAGGAAATGTAGTCGTTAAACATAAGCCTCACTGTAACCCTGCCAGGGATGGAGTTTCGTTCCCATGGAGCATAGCTATCAGCTGTCCTGTTTATCCTTTGACATCTAAACAGAGATGGTTCTGCCCCTGAGACAGGCCACAGCCCACACCGAGATGTCTGTGATGCCCCCTCGTGTGACTTCTCAACCACTGTTTTCACACCCACTTGTCTTCCAGGGCCACATCCTCTCTGCTCTGGCCTCACCTTCCTCCTTGTCCCACGCCTGGCCTCTCTCCTTAAACCACCTTTTGGGTGAGTGGCAGACCTTATCCAAGTTTGGAAGCGGCAGAAAGCTTTTTTTTACAAACAACATAAGATGATACTAGATGGTCTTGACCTTAAACACCTTGTCTTCACCAGCCCAGCCCTGACATTGCTCTCTTCCCCTCCAGATCCCATCTCCATTGCTTACGCGGTTCTCTCCCATCCCCACACATCTCTGGTACCCTTTCAGTTCAGGGTGTGTTAGCTGCCACCTTGCCTCACTATCTCCACGCAGACCACTTTCTGGGGTTCTCTCTCTCCCTACCGAGGGTGACCCATCACAGTGTTTCCTGAAAAAAAAAATAATAATAATAGGGATGCTGTGCATGCTAAGTCACTTATAATGTCCGACTCTGTGCGACCCCATGGACTGTAGCCCCCAGGCTCCTCTGTCCCTGGGATTCTCCCGGCAAGAATACTGGAGTGGGTTGTCACGCCCTTCTTTGGAGGATCTTCCTGACCCAGGGCTTGAACCCATGTCTCCTACGTCTCCTGATTAGCAGCCAGGTTCTTTACCACCAACCAGCACTTCAGAAGCCCAAAAGGGATGCTAGAGCAGTCAAAATAACTTTTTTCACTCTGCTACAAACATTTTACAGTTGAAGACTCTGAGGTCCCAAGAAATTAAGCAGCCTGGCCAGGACACATGGCTTCTGGGCCACCTGGGGAGATATCTGAAGGAGCTTCCTGTCCCACCACCCCCAAGCTGCTGGACACTCAGAGGGCTTCAGCTGGTGGGGAGGCTTGTCCTGCTGTTTCCTCTTTGTGGCATGAGCCTCCTGTACTCCCAGGGTACCGTCTTTCACAGCAAGGTCGTGGAGAGAAGGCTGTGATGGGGCCAGCATTCCATCATCCCCTCTCCAAGGGGGAAGAGCCGTGGGTGCTGGGGCAGGCCAAAGTGCTATGCTGTCAGCAAGCTTCATCCTCCAGCTGTAGCCAGCCCAGCACACTTGTCTCAGTTTAACACACCGCCAGGTACATTGTACCTCATAGCTCAGAATCAATAAAGTCAAGGCAATTTCCTTAACATGCCATCAATAAGAGATTATGGGAGGGGGAGGGTTTTCTTTAGAAGCTAATGCCTTACTAAAGTTCAAATGAGGCAATATATAGTAAAATAAATTCAATCTCTATTTTCACTCCTTGCAATTTTAGTGGAGACTAAATGAAATGGAACTGTGTTGATCCTAACCCGTTCAATATATCTTCACTTCCTAAGAACCAAGGTCATTTTTACCTTCACGGGAAGGGAGGCAAAATATAAAATACTCACCCGTACCGAACAGAAATGCATTTGCAGGGTTTTGAAAGCTAGGTAGATGGCTGATATATTATGTAATTCATTTCAAGGCATAGCTGAATGTGCTTTATAGATAGTGTTTAACCTTGCCAATTCTGCTCTGAGATAATCCCCCTTCTGAGGATAAAAATCATATATTTAACATAAAAGGAAAGGCTGGCAGAGAAAAGTAGCATAATGTTTTCTGTACAACAGATAACCAGAAGTTGCTTACACAGAAAGATGATCAGAGCAAGTTCATTGCTATTTTGCCTTATTAGCTAATCAGCATGTTAATATTAATCAGAAGTGAAGTGATAACCACTTGAGCGGCACTGTGCTACTGAATGACAAAATATATCCAGCATTGTGTGGCAGGGTGGCATGTGGGCCATGACACAGACCCTACATGGATCCTCTGTTCTATCATGTAACTGTTCTGTGACCTTGAGTAATTTACTTAACTCCGTTGAGGTTCAGTTGTTTTTTTTTTTGTCTGTGAGTGGCCATTGCTACAATCACTGTGGCAGCTAATACTCATTATTTATTCATCATTCATTCCTCTTCTTCCTCCTTTCAAACAAATCCCCAATTTTGCTCAAGTTTTCCCAACCCCTAATTCCATAGAGGAATCTTGATTCATCTCAAGCAGTACATACAGCCTCTGGCATCTACTATTGATCCAGGGAAGGGCATATGGTCCCAGTTGGTCTAATCAGATTAGAAGAAGTATTTTATTGTCAAAATGACTATACTACCCAAGGTCATCAACAGATTCAAATAAAATTTATCAAATTGCCAATGGCATTTTTCACAGAACTAGAACAACAAAAAAATTCTTTTTTAATTTGTATGGAAAAACAAAAGACCCTTACTAGCCAAAGCAATCTTAAGAAAGAAAAAAGAAGGTGGAGGAATTGGGTTCCCTGACTTCAGACTACACTACAAAGCAACGGTAATCAAAACAGTATGGTTCTGGCACAAAACCAGGAATATAGATCAGTGGAACAGGATACAAAGTCCAGAAATAAATCCACACACACGTATGGTCAATTAATCTATGACAAAGGAGGCAAGACTATACAATGGAGGACAGTCTCTTGAGCAAGTGGTGCTGGGAAAGTTACATGTAAAAAATGAAATTAGAACATTTTCTAACACAATACATAAAAATAAACTCAAAACAGATTAAAGACCTAAATATAAGACCAGATACTATAAAACTCCCAGAGGAAAACATAGGCAGGACACTTTGATATAAATCGCAGCAATATCTTTTTGGATCTGTCACCTAGAGCAATGGAAATAACAAAAATAAACCAAATAAGATCTAACTAAACTTTTCAGGCTTTTGCACAGCAAAGCAAACCTAAACAAAATGAAAAGACAACCCACAGAATGGAAGAAAATATTTGCAAATGATGCAACTGATAAGGGATTAATCTCCAACATATACAGCTTAGGAGAAGGAAATGGCAAGCTACTCCAGTATTCTTGCCTGGAGAATTCCATGGGCAGAGGAGCCTGGTGGGCTTCTGTCCATGGGGTTGCACAGAGTTGGTCATGACTGAAGCGACTTAGCAGCAGCAGCAGCAGCATATGCAGCTTATACAACTCAATACCAAAAAACCAAACAACCCAATTTTTAAAAAAAGGGACAGAAGACCTAAATAGACATTTCTCCAAAGAAGATATACAGATGACCAAACACATGAAAAGATATGCAGCCTCACTAACTATTAAAGAAATGCAAATCGAAACTACAAGTATCATCTCTCACTAGTCAGAACAGCCACCATCAAAAAGTCTATAAATAATAAATATTGGAGAGGGTGTGGAGAAAAAGAAACCTACACTATCGGTGGTAATGTACATTGGTACAGCCACTATGGAGAACAGTATGGAGGTTCGTTAAGAAACTAGAAATAGAGCCACTGCATGATCTGGAAATCTCATTCCTGGGCGTATATCTGGAGAAAATCATGCTGTGAAAAGATACACACACTACTGTTTACAATAGGTAAGACATGGAAGCAACCTAAATGTCCATCAACAGACAAATGGATCAGGAAGATGTGGAATATTACTTGGCCATAAAATGAATGAAATAACGCCATTTGCAGCAACATGAATGAACCTAGAGATTATCATATTAACTAAGCCAGACAGAAGAAGACATATGATATAGTTTGTATATGGAATCTAAAAAAATTATACAAATGAATTTATTTACAGAACAGAAAGAGACTCACAGAGATTAAAAAATAAAACTATGGTTTCCAAAGGGGAAAGGTATTAAGGGGATAAATTAGGAGGTTGGGATTAACATACACATACTACTATATATAAAATACATAACCAGTAAGGACTTACTGCATAGTATAGGGCACCAACCTCAATATTTTATAATAAGGTATTAGGGAAAATAATCTGAAAAAAAAATATATATATATATAAAACACATGCAGCTCTTATACAGCATTCAACTTCTGTGATACAGTGATATCCACACCCTTGGTATGAAGGAATGTTTACTTGGTTAGTGCATTTAAATAATGTAAATTTTTATAACCAATCAGGTTGGTGATACATGTCATTTCTACAAGATTTTGATGTTACACCCTTGCGTTTAAGGAAATTTCCATATACACATGAAATGCTTTATCCCAGTTTTGGATGGCATCATTTATAGCTGTAAAATCAATAAATTCACCCTAATTTTACTAAATAAAAATATACATTTGTATATATATGTGTGTGTGTATATATATATGTATATATATATATATATGAGTCACTGTGCTGTATACCTGAAACTAACACAGTTCTATAAATCAACTGAACTTCAATTTAAAAGTTATAAAAATAAATAAATTTTGAAGCCAAAAAGAAACACCAGATATCTCCACGTTCTCCTGGTGGGTATGAACAGGAAGCCGATCGTCTCAAAGGTCAGCGGTCGTCATCTTGCAGCCACGTGGGGAGCTAGACTTGACGTGAAGGCAGTCATGAGCACGACAAAGCACACGGCTCAGAAGATTCCCTAACAGCTCTACAGAATAGCTCCCAAGAAGTCAGGGGATTTGATAAAGATAAGAGGAGAAATTAAAGGCTAGAAAAGGAAAGAAAGAGTAACCAATAAACCTTAGACTTGTTCTTTGAAAAGACCAACAAAAAGATCAACCTCTGGCAAATCTGATCAAGAAAAAAAATGGACAAGATAAAAATCTGAAAGACACAATCACAAGCTTTTTCCTGCCATCTTATTTTAGTCTTATATTTTAACATCGTCTGTGTTCTCTTTCCCCCTGATTCTGGATTTTAGTGGACCGATTGCATTTTATTTGATCCTTTTCCAATTTAATGACTTGAGAACTTATGTATTACTTCTCATCTTCTAGTAGTTACCCTTACTTTGCAAGTAAAAATATTCAATCATATTTTTTTCTATCCATATTTAAAGTTAATAAATGTTTATATCCTCTTTCCAAATAAGAACATAACTTTGGCGTATTTTTATTTCTCTAGTCTGTGCTATCTCTCTTCCAACCCACTGCAGTAACCTCCCATGCTGCGATCATTTAGCATTTTATCTTGAATTTTTATTGTTTCTATTAAGTCCATGCCTTTGCAGACAGCTGTGAATTTTGTTGATTTCTTTGTCACTAAACCTCAGCCACTCAACTCACACGGTCTTTTTCTAGTCTAGAATTTGTATTCCATAACAAAAGAATCAGGACCGAATTCTCCACGGAGAATACCCAACTATCTGATCAGCATCACCTTTCCTTGGGTCTCATTGTTCTGGTTCTCTCATGGCAGAAAATATCTGACTTTGCTGAAACTTCTAAGTCTTTGCCTTTACCTTCTGTCACCATCCTTCGCTCCTGACCCATTTAGGTGACAGGAACAGCACGTAGCATCACTCCCTGTAAACTCTTTGTCCCTCTCGCTCTTCATAATGACTCCTGGAAAAACAATCTGGTGAAGCCGGGTTTTCTGCTTACGCTATGTTTGCGCCCAAGAAGCTCAATATTACTGGAGAAAATTATATCACTTTAAATTTATGACCTTAGACCTCACAAGGGCACGCCACCCTTCCAGACACTTCTACTACTCTTCCCCAGTAAATGTACTTTTCCACCCTCACAAACAGACGCATTACTTCTCGAGACTCCAGAAGCTACTCACCCCTAAGCCTCAGGCAGAACCTCAATTCCAACTTCATAGAGAAAAGCTTTAATTAGGGCTAAAGGGCCTTGTCTTTCCACCTTTTGGTCTGTATTTGTACCTCATTGTGATGTCTGAAAGCTTGTGTCCCTTTCTAAGTCCTGAATTTAACCTTGCATCCCATCCCCCTCTGGGGCTTTGCTGATAGCTCAGTTGGTAAATAACCCACCTGCAATGCAGGGGACTCCAGTTCGATTCCTGGGTCGGGAAGACCCACTGGAGAAGGATAGGCTACCCACTCCCGTATTCTGGCCTGGTGAATTCCATGGGCTGTATAGTCAGTCCATGGGGCTGCAAAGAGTAGGATACGACAGAGCAACTTTCACTTTCACTTTCCCATCTCCCTCTAAACTCATGGATTTGCATACTGGGATTATCCCCTTTCTGTCCTGTGCTGACACGCTCTCCCTTTCAATTAGGCATCGCATGTATTCTATCTTAAAATCTCCCTCCTTGAATAAAACCCTCTTGATCTGGCATGTTTTTTCATCTTTCCTATTTCTTTGTTCCCAGTCATACCTAAAGTCACTGAAATATTTGAGTATAAACAAATCTTTCAAATTCCTTGCCTCCATTTTCACCTCAGTCGCTCCAGCTACATTTTAGCCTCATCTGCCCTCACCAACAGCACTTTTACTAAGGTTGCCTTTGACCTACATCTTGCCAAAGCTAAAGGTCAATTTTCTGTCCTCACCCAACCTCTTGGTGGCACCTGATCCAATTCACTGTTCCCCTCTCTGACAGAGGACTTCTGATACTGAGATAACACTCTCTTCTTTTCTTATTCTACCACCCACACTTTCCCAGTCTCCTTAATTGGCTGCCTGCTTCTTTCCTGATCTCTAAAAGTTGGAGTGACCAAGGCTCTTTCTTTGATCCCTCTCTATTGGTGGTCTCCTCCAGCTTCAAGTATGCAAATAAAATGCATGTGTTGACAACATGCACATTTTAATCAACAGACCTGATATTTCCTCTGAGTTTTAGACTCATATATTCAACCATCTCCTCAGCACCTCCACATCCTTGCCTATTAGACATCTCAAACTTCACATGTTCGAAGACAACCAGAGGTGACCCACCCCATCCTACTCACAACTATCCCCTCTGAGTCATAGCCATGGTGAGACCATTTACCTCAGATTGAGACTTGAACCCACATGCTGGGACTCAAACCCAGCCACAACCCAGTTTAGGACTCAAACCCACGTGGCTGGGACTCATACCCAGCCAAAACTCTACCTGGGACTCGAACCCACATGGCCAGGACTCAAACCCAGCCACAACCCAGTGTCTGACTTGAACCCACAGTCTTTAATTAGAATCACTCACCTGATGCCCAGACTTACTGAGGCTCAGGTTCTTTGTGTCTCAGAGCAGAAGGAATTCAGCGAGAGGCAGGGTGATAGGCAAGAAGTAGATGTATTAATATAGGATGCCTGTAAGAGATGCAAATGGGCAGGCAAGGCAGCTCTGCCCTGAAGATTGAGTGGGCTACAGTTTATAATGGAAAAGGGGGAGGGGAAAAGACCGCCTTCTCCAGGTAGGGGCAGATGCAGACACTAAGGCACACGTCGTTAACACCACCTTCACGGCTGCTGCCGCCGCCAAGTCCCTTCAGTCGTGTCCGACTCTGTGCAACCCCAGAGATGGCAGCCCACCAGGCTCCCCCGTCCCTGGGATTCTCCAGGCAAGAACAATGGAGTGGGCTGCCATTTCCTTCTCCAATGCATGAAAGTGAAAAGTGAAAGTGAAGTTGCTCAGTCGTGTCCGACTCTTAGGGACCCCATGGACTGCAGCCTTTCAGGCTCCTCCGCCCATGGGATTTTCCAAGCAAGAGTACTGGAGTGGGGTGCTATTGCCTTCTCCGCCTCCTTCACTAGCTCCTCCTTTATATTAGGTAGGAAATAGACCTGGGTTCGATCCCTGGGTCGGGAAGATCCCCTGGAGAAGGAAATGGCAACCCACAAACTAGGATTACCGTATTAGTAGAAGGGTGGTGACTCCTCCATCTAGTGGCCTGGGCATATCTTGTGGTTTTGTTTATGGTTTTATAATTAAGCAAGACTGCTTCATTGAATAATGTTCCAATAGCTTTCTTGAGCTATCATTGACTTACAAAGGCCTCCTAAAGTTTCCCAGGTTTCCTTCTCTACCCATAGTGCACTACTGGGACTTCTACAACTATGTATATAATTATCCTATTCTATCTCTATCAATGGTACTCCATGTCACTACCCTCCATGGGGTTTATGATGCCAAGAACATGGTTAATTTCAGTTCTTCTTTTTCACTCATACCCCGCACACAGTTAATTGGCAGGTCTCACTGGCTTTCCCTCAAATTCATAACTCAAATCTGTCCACTTTCTTTATAACAACACTATCTTCAATTTAGTTCAATTTTCCTTTGACCTCAGATATCTGGATCCAAATTCATGCAATTTGCATAGGGTCTATCAGCTGCACTGGACCTCTGGACTCTCGCTGTGTGTACTGACCCACCTGCTGGTACCTCTGATTTCTCCCTTTGTCTCACTGACATTATTTGAAATCATGTATATATTTATGGAAGTTGCTGCCAAACATTTTCTTATAACTGGGCAAGGCTCAGGTCAATAAATAAATATGTGAATTTGACACCTCCTGAAAGAAAGAGGAGAGTTTGATACAGATCCTTGCATGGTTGTGACGGTAAGCCCTGTTTTTGTTTTTTTTTTAAATTATTTATTTTTATGCATTCAGGATTCTGTGCTACAACTGACCAGGTCACCTTGTACTGTCCCAGAGGCTAATCTGATGTCTTAATAACATTTTAGGATTAGCTGCATTATTCAAAACTCTACCATAAAGAACCACATGTCTCCATTTGCATTGGAGTGTAGCGGTGGAATAAGGACATAGGAAGTCCTCTCTGAATTCATATTTATGATATAATATATTTAAGATCACCTCCATTAAACCGTCTATTTCTTTGAGACAATTCCAGCATTGAGTTTCAAGGAGAGGCTGGTACTGTGGTAGGTTATTGTGTCTTTAGAAGAAAGTAAGTCTAGAATAACAGAGAACATGGAAGTTGCCATCAGACGTAAAAAAGGCTACCAGAGGGCTGGGGTTTTCCTGTGTAGCCCCAGGAGTTAGAACCAGGTTAAAGGGTTTAGTTCAGTAACAGGAAGAAACTTTCTCATGGTTGAAGCTGGCAGAAGATGGAGTAGTTTAAGCTGGCTGTTGTTATTTTAGGTCTCGAGACAGGTGAAAAACGAGAAGAGTGGATAAGGTCAGCTGTGTCCTCTGGTTGACAAAAGTGAAGTCTCCATTAGCTGTGAAACAAAAGGACACTGCTCATTCCTAAAAAGTTTACAGATAGTCCTATGATACAACCATGAATTGAAGATGATGAATTCTGAGTGTTTAAGAATGTCACCCAATCATAATAAAAATGTGGGTGTTTGAGGGAAGGGCTTGTGACTTCTTTAAGGGAGTTTCATTTTCATTTATTCTGTGTAGACGTTTCCCAAGGTGACGGTGAGAGAGGATCCTTAACCCAGTGAGGAGGGCTAGGAGCTGAGAAAGTTGGAGGACTTGGCGGAACTCTGCTGTGGCTCACTTGGGCTATCAGCCCCGTACCCTGAGTGATCAGGGAAAAGAATGAGAAGAGGGACTTCCCTGGTGGTCCAATGGTTGAGAATCCGCTTGCCAATACAGGAGATACGGGTTGGATTCCTGGTCGGGGAAGATTCCACATGCTGCCGAGTGACTGAGCCTCTGGACCGAGACTGCTGAGCCTAAGCTCTCGAGTCCCGCTCCACAATAACGAGCAGCCTGCGCACCACAGCTACAGTGTAGCCCCCACTCGCTGCAACTGGACAAGGCCCGCATGCAGCAAACAAGACCCAGCACAGCCAAAATAAAGAAGAAACTAGCAGCTCCAGGGCACTCGAATAGTTTTTTAAAAATTAAGACAGAGAGAGAAAGAGTCAAAAAGGATTGCTCTGTCTTGGCATGTGAAGTGTTAACCCTGGGCAGTGTGCCCAGCAAGTGAGCAGCAGTGAGTAGCTGCATAGGTGAGATACTGAGTGAGTCAGGGTTGAAACTGTCCATTTTGACTTTCTTGCGTATTGTTACATGCCTGTTCTGTCTTTCCATAGTCTGGAATTCTGGCAGTCCTATTTGAAAAGCAGTATTTCACAACAAGCATTAATACTTGTGCATTTGAATTCCATATTTTAGGCTGCCTTTCACCCTACGCACATGGCCAGTGGCCACAGCTTCCCCGTCGATCAGTGATGGTCAGAAACGCTGGGGCACCTCACCATCAGGAAGCGATGGGTCCATCCCCCCTGCCTGTCCTGGGTCAGCTGCTCTGCTGCCCACAGCCAGGAGTACAGGGAGTGAGCCTCCCACGGTGAACCTTGACCACTAGGGACAGAAGCTGGCGTCCTTTCCTTCTCGCCTTCCCTTTCCCGGCACTCCACTCCTGTTCCTTAGGACCAGTCTCCCAAATCATGCAATTGCCAAGCAGGCCCAGGTCCCAGGTTCTGCTTCAGGGAGTAAACTTGGCTGAGACAGACACCAATTTGTTTTACTTTGTGCACGTTCCTTTCTCTCCCTGGGCTTCTGTTTCCTCTTCCTTGAAATGAAAGAAGCAAGCTTGTTCGTTCCTCCCAGAACTAACACTCTATACAATAGAGGAAAATTGTCATGAATTCCAGGAAATCCCATCTTTCTCACTAGTTCCTTTATCAACATTCAAGTGAGTTAACTACAGTTCAGATAAGGCTTCCATAGCTTGAAACACTTCCATTCCCCCTTGTTGGGCTTCCCCAGTGGCCGAGGAGTAAAGAATCTGCCTGCAGAGCGGGAGACAAGGGTTGAATTCCTGGGGTGGGAAGATCACCTGGAGGAGGAACCCATTCTAGTATTCTTGCCTGGGAAACCCCATGGACAGAGGAGCTTAGAGGGCTATTGTCCGTGTGGTCGCAAAGTGTCTGACATGCCTGAGTGACTAAACAACAAAAACTCCCCGTGTGGGTGCAACAGTTCTGGTTTAGAGCTTCTGTTATTTCCCTGGCCCTTTAGAATTCATCCTGAAGCAGCAAGAGAAAAAGCTATCAGAGAATGCAATAATACAAGTGGTCACAGGCCCACTCCCTTATAACTTTCTTACATTCATGATGAACGCCTCACCCAGGGAAACCTGGAATGGGGTTTGGTCTCTGTAAATGACAGTGGCATCGCTGAGCCCAGTGGTCACAAAGGGCAGGGACACAGATGACGTGCTGTCAGCAAACACTGGTTTCGGTCACACGGTGCAATAAAGGAATAAAGACAGTCAAGCAGCTCTCCACTCAAACTTCACCTTGAGGGTCCAGACATGGAAACACTGGACTGAATACATTTTAGGGAGCAGCAGGCTCCCATTCAGCTACAAACTTTAAGGCAGGTGAACATGGAGACAAAATATTTAGTGAAAATAAAGTGTGAAAGTGAAAGTGTTAGTTGCTCCATTGTGTCCGACTCTGCGACCCCATGGACTGAAGCCCACCAGGCTCCTCTGTCCATGGAATTCCCCAGCCAAGAATACTGGGCTGGGTAGCCATTCCCTTCTCCAGGGGATCTCCGACCCAGGGACTGAACCCACATCTCCTGCACTGCAGGTAGAATCTTTACCGTCTGAGTTATCAGGGCAGTCCCGCAAATAAAGCACATGGAGGCTTATTTATTGGTTGTTCCTGATCTGAGTAGCAGAAGTCAGTAGAAAGGTGCCTTATGGCCAGAGGTTGGAACTTTTGCACTCAGATGGTGGGGGACAGTCTCATGGAGCCAGAGTGCTAGGAGGCGCTTCCAGCTTCTAGGGAGTCTGGGGCTAGGGCCGATAACTTCCGGCACTCGGGCATCTTTGCAGGGTTTGTAGGGGGTAGGGTGGTAAAGCTGCCACCCAGTGGAGGTTTCAGTGAGGTTCTTTGTCTACATTTCTAACTCCAGCCACTGCCCTTTTTTCAAGCCGCCATCAGATCTCCCGTGAATGGCCCTCTGATTGGTTTTTGTGCTCCACCGTCTCTGTTCTTCCTGCATAAGGCAGCCAGTGTGTTCTTTAAAACATTAAGTCCCATCATGTTTCCCCCAACCTAAATACCCCTGGGGATTCTCACTGCATCAGAGAAGACCGCAAGGTCCTACTTGATGTGCTGTTCCTGGCTCTTCAGACCCACCTCCCTCACTCCCATGCTCCAACCCTGCTGCTCTTCTCTCTCATCCTGGAGGATTCAAAGTGTCTTCCTGCCTCTTCCTTCCCTTGGTTGGTGACACGCTCTGTTTTGCATCCAGGGCTCTGCGTAGCTGGCTCCTCACTGTTTGAGTACTGATTCAAACGTCACCTTTTCATGAAGGTGTTCCCTGACCCCCTAAAGTCCCTGTGTTGCATCTCCTTGTTTGTCTTTGCAGCTTTGTCACTATCTGAAAATATCTTGATTATTTATTGACTTGTTTGTTTCCTTTCCTGGCCTAGGAGAACATGTGCTCTAGGAGAGCAGGGGCGTCTGTGTTTTGTTGACCACCGTAGCCTCAGCAGTATGGCTGTCCTTGGGACTTGTGTTGCTGTTGTTCAGTTGCTAAGTTGTGTCCGACTCTTTGTGACCCCCTGGACTGTAGCCCATCAGGCTTCCCCTGTCTTTCACTATCTCCCATAACTTGCTCAAATTCATGTCCACTGAGTCGTGACGCTATCTAACCATCTCATCCTCTGCCACTCACTTCTCCTTTCCCCTTCAATCTTTCTCAGCATCAGGGTCTTTTCTAACGAGTTATTAGATGCTCAACAAATATGAGTTGAATTGCTGATTCCAAATGTCCTCAGGAATTCTCAGTTGTGTTCAGAGGGCACCAAAATCCTCCAGGAAGAGAACACTCCCCATACCTAGGAGAATGCAGCAGAGGGAACTTGGAAGGTGAAACTCTGGCCAATGCTGGAGTTCCTTCTGATGAAGGCTCTTATGCAGGGAGAAGCCATGGAAACAGGAGGCCAAGCCTTTAATTCATGCCTGACTCAACTCCACGGGCTTGCCTGGTAGCTCAGCTGGTAAAGAATCTGTCTGCAATGCAGAAAACCCCAGTTCAATTCCTGGGTCAAAAGATCCCCTGGAGAAAGGATAGGCTACCCACTCCAGTATTCTTGCCTGAAGAATTCCATGGATGGAGGGGCCTGGCAGGCTATCGTCCATGGGGTCGAAAGACTAGGACATGAGCGACTAAGCACAGCACAGCACGACGCCACAGGTAACAAATCCCGTCACCAGGGACTGGGACCAGAACGCGGGCCAGGAGGCCACCCTGAGACCGACCACCTGGCAGGCAGGCAGCGGGCTGCCCAGCACACCTGAGGACGCACAGGGTCCTCCCCCTCCCATTCCCAGACACTCCCCGTGCAGCGCCAGGGGTCTAAGGAAGAGAACACCAGTCGCCTAGACACTGAATGGCCCCCAGAGGGAAGAAGTGACCACTGGGCTGGTCCTACCACCTTTCCTCGGGACAGTAGAGCTGGCCGTGGGGTCAGCTGTGAACCAGAATTTGTTGCAGTGAGAGCTGGGTTTGAAAGCCTGGCTTTTAATCTGGATCGATGAGAGGCTGGGAGTGACTGATGTTGAGGAAGTGGAGCTGGAGGAGTGGGGCCGTCACCCAGGTGTGCCGGTCCTTTCATCTTCACATCAAATGCTACCTGGTGAGTTATGGGGCACAGGCTGGGGGTTGGGGGAGCCAGGGGCAGGCCGCTGCTGCCCAGAAGCAGAGATAGGACCACGTGGCTGAAGGCACAGATCCTGGCTTCCGGTTGGACAGCTGGCTGTAAGTAACAGACAGCAATTTCCTGGGAGGGGCAGACAGGTAAGAGTATCCCAGTAGATGAAAGACCTGGGGCTGATGATGGACACAACAGAAATCTGATAAATTATGCTTGTCATGTATTCTTTCATTAATTTAACAAGGATCTGTAGCCTTGATCACCAAAGTGGGGGCCAAGACCCAGCAGTCTCGTCAGTCTCTGGGGAGCTTGTCAGAAATGCCTGATCTCAGGCCCTGCCCCAACACTCTGAACCAGGATCTGCCTTTCAACAAAACTGCTAGGGAACTCTTACCCACGGCCACGTTAGGAGGCCTGATGTGCAGGGTAATGTAATGGCCTGCTACTGGGGTGGGGGGTGGCTACTGCAGAGATGCTGAGGGGGTATATCTGGCAAACATCACACCCCCCCACAGTGGGGTGCTCTGAGGAGGGGCCCAGGTGTGCCTCTTGCAGGATTACTTCTGAGAAGACACATTTCACACCTGGGGTGTGTACATGTTCAGTTGCTTCAGTCGTGTCTGATCCTTTGCGACCCAGTGGACCGCAGCCCGCCAGGCTCCTCTGCCCATGGAATTCTCCAGGCAAGAATACTGGAGTGAGTTGCCACGTCCTACTCCAGGGGATCTTTCCGACCCAGGGATCAAACCCACGGCTCCTGCATTGCAGGCAGATTCTTTACCCACTGAGCCACCTAGTGTATTCCTCTCCAAAGTTCAGGGAACACCTGCCCACTTCAAGGAGACAGGAACACAAATGACAATCACCTGCGGCAGTGACAGTTCAACAAAGGAGGCATGAGTGTCCTTTCTGATGGGTCTGACACAAAGCCACTGAAGGCCCCAGTCCCCTTTCTGTGTCTTCTCTCTACCCCACTGAAAATCCCAGTGTCCTCCCACCAAAGAAAGCCTGTTTTCTTTGTAGGAGCTGAGGGTGTCCTGAATCACTTACCCCTCTGCATGCATTTAAATCCATGACCATCTGCACTTGGACACTCTTGATGATGGTTACAGCTCTGCCAGAGCCAACAAACAGGTGGAAGAGGCATTCAAGGACAGAGAATTTATACCATTCAGGTGAGCTGCGTCATCTGAGAATGAAAGTCCTGAAAATGACCCTCCCAACAAAGAAAACTGAAAAGCATTTGACAGTTAATAAAAGGATGCCTTTCCTCAGGCGCCTTTTCTGTCGATAAGGAAACCGAAGTCCAAAGAAGCTGCGACTTGTCCATGGTTGCATAAATAGTGCTAAGTGGTAAAAGTGAGATTTTAATCTAGCTCTCAACTAGAGAATGTGTTCTTCATATATACGGTTCATCTGCTTCTACAGTAGGAGTGTGCATGCTAAGTTGCTAGGTTGTAGCCTGCAACCCCATGGACCATAGCCCTCCAGGCTCCTCTGTCCATGGGATTTCCCAGGCAAGAATACTGGAGTGGGTTGTCCTGCCCTCCTTTGGGGATCTTCCCAACCTAGGGATCAAACCTGCATCTTCTGCATTGGCAGGCAGATTCCTTACCACTAGGGCCGCCTGTGAAGAGTTCTGGGTTATCCAAGAAATCCCAAGTCCCTCATCTTTTTCAATTTTCCATTAATTCATGCAAAGAGAAATTTATTGAGTATCTTCTTCATGCTGAGAATTGAGGAAATAGAGGGCAGTTACAAGGATAACTGATCTATCTGCCCATCCATCCTTCCATCTATCCACACTCCAGACATCCATCCATCCACTGATCTATACATCCAGTTGCTGCCTTCAACCTCAAGAAACTGATAGAACAATAAAGGAGAAAAGACCTACTGAGACGACTGTATTATGCCCAGGCCCCAGTAGTAGGAACCAAACTTGCTTCAACACCCAATTTCGTGGCCACATACAGTTGGCATTGTCCCAGTGACGAACGCTCAAGCTAGAATTCACTCTCTCGGATCTCTTTACTGCCAGCTCCTGAACCATGTGTGCCCATCACATTTCATCCTGTCAGTTGACACCTGGAACTAAGCCACTTTACAGTTACAGTCCAGTCACTCAGTCGTGTCCGACTCTTTGTGACCCCATGAATCACAGCCCCCCAAAAATACCCAGTCCTGCACCCTCCAGCTCAGACAATGCATTAAGATCTGGAGTTGCTGGGTAGCAGTGACATCATGGGGTTAGAGATGCTCCCCAGCCAGCCTTCCGTCTCTCCTCCTCACCATGCCCTCTTCACTCAAGGAAGCACCAGCGCTTTTCTTCCTCTTTCAAGGTGAACCGGTCACCCATCTCCAAACCCTAAAGTTGTACAATGAAATGTATCCTAGTCCTTGGCAGAAAAAAGACTTTCCCTTTGCCAGAAAGACTTTAGACTTTTGATATTTTATCTTTAAACACACTCCAGAAAAACATCTATTTCTGCTTTCTTGACTATGCCAAAGCCTTTGACTGTGTGGATCACAATAAACTGTGGAAAATTCTGAAAGAGATGGGAATACCAGACCATCTAACCTGCTTCTTGAGAAATCTGTATACAGGTCAGGAAGCAACAGTTTGAACTGGACATGGAACAACAGACTGGTTCCAAATAGGAAAAGGAGTACATCAAGCCTGTACATTGTCACACTGCTTATTTAACTTCTATGCAGAGTACATCATGAGAAACGCTGGACTGGAAGAAACACAAGCTGGAATCAAGATTGCCAGGAGAAATATCAATAACCTCAGATATGCAGATGACACCACCCTTATGATGGAAAGTGAAGAGGAACTAAAAAGCCTCTTGATGAAAGTGAAAGAGGAGAGTGAAAAAGTTGGCTTGAAGCTCAACATTCAGAAAACGAAGATCATGGCATCTGGTCCTATCACTCCATGGGAAATAGATGGGGAAACAGTGGAAACAGTGTCAGACTTTATTTTTTTGGGCTCCAAAATCACTGCAGATGGTGACTGCAGCCATGAAAGTAAAAGACGCTTACTCCTTGGAAGAAAAGTTATGAGCAACCTAGATAGCATATTCAAAAGCAGAGACATTACTCTGCCAACTAAGGTCCGTCTAGTCAAGGCTATGGTTTTTCCAGTAGTCATGTATGGATGTGAGAGTTGGACTGTGAAGAAAGCTGAGCGCCGAAGAATTGATGCTTTTGAACTGTGGTGTTGGAGAAGACTCCTGAGAGTCCCTTGGACTGCAAGGAGATCCAACCAGTCCATTCTGAAGGAGATCAACCCTGGGATTTCTTTGGAAGGAATGATGCTAAAGCTGAAGCTCCAGTACTTTGGCCACCTTATGCAAAGAGTTGACTCATTGGCAAAGACTCTGATGCTGGGAGGGATTGGGGGCAGGAGGAGAAGGGGACAACCGAGGATGAGATGGCTGGATGGCATCACGGACTCAAAGGACGTGAGTCTGAGTGAACTCTGGGAGTTGGTGATGGGCAGGGAGGCCTGGCGTGCTGCAATTCATGGTGTTGCAAAGAGTCAGACACAACTGAGCGACTGAACTGAACTGAACTGAACACTCTCTTGTTGACATACAGCATACAGGCAGAGAGTGTACACCTTGGAAGCCTACTGTAAGTTTCACAAAGTGAACACAGGTGAGGAACCGGTACCCAGACCAAGAAACAAAGGCAGAGAAGCCCCCAAAGCTTCTGTCTAACACAGCTGGTAACTGAGTGAGCAGATATTTCTTCCTGTTACAAATGTGAGAGGGACACGGAAAGGGTCATGAAGGAGAAAGAATATCCTACACAGAAAAGTGGAGGAGACTTTAGAGCAGCAAGAGGGACAAAGGAGGCTTCAGAACAGAGCCCTGCAGGATGGCTGGTGTTTGGTCAAACAGGGAAGGGAGTGGTGCGCCGAGCTGGTGGGGATGGCTTTAGCTTTCGCAAGGACAAAAAGGATTTTTGTGACTGGGGGCTGGAGAGAATGCTAGAGGACCTAAAACTGCATTGTGAAAGATCTGGAATGTTCACTGGCAGTTGTAGGACTTTAGCTATATCTATTAGACTCAGTGTTGCAACGGACGCACACGCAAAATTAGATTTGTTTAAGCAAAACATAAAATATAAAACTACACATCGCCCCAGGCACTGCTTGATGGAGAGTTCAAAGGATGATGAAGAATAAGTTTTCCCCCACTTCTGTCATTGTATGTCTATTTTTGGAGTTGTCACCTTTTAATCTGGGCTCTCCGAAAGCAGACCCCAAGGCAGGGATCTGAATGTCGTTTGGGAAATGCAGGGAGTACCAGTAGGGGTGTGGGGAAGTGAGCAGAGAAGGGAAAACAGCAAGACAATGGTGGGGCCTGGAACCACTCTCCCTGAGGGCATCTGTCTGGAACCGGGCATCTGTCTGGAACCGTAGGGGGCACACACTTCAGTGCTATCCTGCTCGAGGGGCAAGGGCACAATTCCACTGTCTCTGGAGGAAGGCTGCTCATAGGAAGCATTAATTCTCTGGCACTCAGGGAACGTAGCCTGCTGAGATTTTTGAGAAAGCCCCTAGGCAGAGATGCAGTGGTGAGTGGCTGGTGCCCATGGAGAGGTGATACCCACACATAACAGTGAGGCCCCAATGGCATCACCCATTCTTAGCAGGACCCACCTTTACATCTACAAAAGGCAGCCAGCATTTCTTGCAGCTGGAAAGGAAAGCTCTTTCTCCCCCAATCCATGAGTAAAAGGCCCGATTCTGGTTTTCATTTTATCCAAACTGGGTCACTGGTGTTAAGCACTCAGGATGAGGTGATAGTCTAGAAAAGACCCTCCATGCCATTATTTGACTTGGCAGATGGAGGAGAAGAAGTTCGTTCCTACAGTAAGATGTGGAGTCTGGTCCGCGTGTGATGGGGTGTCGTGGGGGTACCTGGTGTGTGGAATGGAAGTTTGAGAGAGGGCCTGGACGGAAAATGTTGACACAGGTGCCTGTCATCATTTGGGCCTCCCCAGATCAGATCCCAAAGCAAAAACCTGGGTGCTGGTGGCTTATGTGGGAGGGGGTCCCCCGGAAGCAGGAAAGAGAGATGGGGGAAGTGAGACAGAGAAGGAAAAGAAGACAATTCAGGAGCTGTTGACTGCACGTCGCCTCTGTGAGTGAGTGGGACTCAATCACGTTGGGACCTCTGGGAACCAGTACAGAACACACCTCAGAATTTCTCACTGAGGCAGAGAACACTGAGGTTTCTGTTCACTAGCTCCTATCCCTCCCGGGCTGAGACTTTCTGGGGTATTTTCTACTCCCCAGTTCCTTCCTGCCTGATCTCTCTGTGGAGTCAGCCTGTGCCTGTGGACAGAGAGTGCCCTCAGGCCGAGAGGCACCGGAAGCCTTCAGCAGCTTGGCCATCCACTGGCTGCAGGAATCCTCCGGGGCAGACAGATGAGCCATGACTGGAACACCACCACCATCTGCTGTGAGTCCTTCTGTCCCCTGTCACTGCGGCAGAGACTCTCCCCAATCAGTTTTCCAGTCTTTAAATGCTTCCCTTTCTGTCCCCGAGTGATCCCAGAGCCCCCCTGTCTCCTCTTATCCCACCATCTATACCTCCACTGGCCCTGGATCCTGGTGTACTAAATGAAAAGTGCAGTCCTTTGATAAATTTCCACATTAAAAGGAATCAAGGAATAAAAGTTTGCAGAGGGGAGGGTCTGGTGTTAATCCGATTGTCCCTGGGAAGGGAAATGGCAGTTATGTAGGTAGAAGGTATGCCACCCTGGCTACTGGCTTAACTGAATCAGTGCTTCTCAAGTGGCTTGGAGGACAGTTGAGAATTTCTGGGGAGCTTCAACGAGGCATGCATCCCCTCCTAACTCTGACAGGTGGGCCTCCCTGCAGAGGGGTGCAGAGGTGGGGACATGGCTCCCTCTTGGCCTCTTGGGGGAGGAATCCTCGTGTGAAATCTGGGGAGTTACTGATGGGCTAGCCTTGGAATGCAGACAATGCGGCAGCACGGGGAAGGCTGAGAACCGCAGCTCTGAAATGTAACACTGCAGTCCGTGTGGTGTGCGCAATAGAGTGGGAGGAACTTGTGGGGGGAGGATGTGGATCTGAATTCAAAACTTAGCCTCTGAGCTTCTCTGCACCCCAGTTTCATCATCTGTAAAATGGAGGCAATAATACAAACTTCAGGGGACTGCTGTGGAATTTACAGAGTTTCTGCACAGCGTTAGGATCTCACACTTATGTATTATTGTTAACTCTGTGATCTTTAATGCAGAGCCCTACCCAGGCTGGTCATGAAACAGCCATCTCCTGGGCCCCTCCCTTCCATCCATATCACTGACTCCCCTGTGGAGCTCCTGATCTGTCTCACAGCTTAGGCTCCCTCCACTGATGCCAGAGGGGTCCTGGAAGCAAGGGGTCAGGGTGACATCCCTTCACCTCATGATCACCTCTCTCTGTCTTGTAGGCTTGGAGAGTGGGGGCTCTGTGACGGGTTCAGATGTTCCAAGGGCTATGGCAGAGTGCAGATGAGGTCTGCTTGGCAGTCTTGCAACAAAGGGTGAAATTTACCAGGAAAGGGTTTGCTCAGGTAGGAAATAGAGGGTGAGCATCCTCCCTGGCAGGGACAGCGGAAGTGAGAACCATGACCAGATCACCTCTCCAGAGCCCCCTTCCTAACCTCACCCCTCTCCTCCTCCTGATGTAAATTGGAAGATGTTTGCTCCCTCCCCCTTGGGGCCCTACAGGACACATTTTCACAGAAGCACAACCAGTCTCATCAATTACACGCATTTGTCTGCGAGACTATTTCTCCTTTCCTTATATATCTGCAGTTAGTACTGAGTCATGGCCCTCAAATCTTCAACATGGTTATTTTTTTTTAAAATACAGCAACAATAAAACAGTACACACACACACACACACACACACAAATAGCACATACAAGGAAATTTCACTTGCATTCCTAAAAAGATGCTGATGGCTGTGGATTCTCCAAGAAGCCTGGGTAAGTTAACAAGGTATCCTAAACCCAAATGCAAACACAGATGCCGTCAGAGTGAAAAGCCTCTTGCAGCCATTTGGAGGAGAGGAAGTGGGTGGAAATTCCCAGGAATTCCCTGGGTGAATCCTGCAGAGGCATTGCCTCCAGGAGACTGACCCCAAATATAGCAGGTGCAGCTAGCCCCCGGGCAGGAAGGCATTCCCGGGCTGTTCTCTGCCCTCGGTTGGGAGGGGCTCTGCCTCACTCTGCTCTTTTTCTTTTCTGCCTCCTGGATCCGTGTGACATGCTCTGAGCTTTTTTCCCTCCTTAAAGCCCCATGTGGCGAAATGAAAAGGAAACTGCTGGGCCCCTCTCTCCCCCGCTACTTGCTTCACCCAATGACAGTCAAGGACATATTTTCGCTCTTTTCCTGTGACTGCTTCCATGCTCTCACCGCATACACCAGGAAGCCAAGCAGAGAGCCCTGCAACGAGAACCTGTCCAGGTCAAGTCCCCCCAAGGCAGGGCCTGACACACAAGAGCTCAGTTGAGGGACCGAGGTAATACAAACTAAGCCCAGCTAGCACTCTACTGCACTGGCTACTTCTCATGCAAACCCTGCACACAGTCCTTTCTGGAATAAGGTGGGAAACAGGTAAAGAAATAACTACATGAAGTTTGTTACATATCAATATATTTAGCTTTGTATAGGGAGTGCATATTCAGAATAGTCTGCAAGGGACTATAGTCTACATTCAGGGACTCACTGTGTGCCGTGGCTACTCATATTTGAATCTTTCTGTGACAATATTTGCTGAAAAGTGGAGAAAAGACTGGACCATTCAACAAAGGCGTTGGAATGAAACAATATTATACTCCTACACCACACCATGCACAGAAATATAACTGAAGAGGATTAAGAACTTAAATCTTAGCAACAAAAAGATAATGGTATTAGAATAAGGCGCAGGTCCACTCATCTTCAGAAAAAACAGTGTTTGGATGAAGGCCTTCATAAGCAAGAAACAAACTCCAAAGAGCCACAGTGATGGGAAATTAAGAAATGTCATCTGATAAAAATGAAAACTTTCTGAACAATAAAAAATACCATAAACAAAATTAGATGGCAAAAATTACAGGCAATATATTGAACACCTAAGGGATTATTAGCCAGAGTAGATATGTGTGTGTGTTTTATATCAATAAGAAATAGTTGTTGTTATAGAAAAGTGGATAAGATACCTAAATGGGCACGTAAGATTTTGCTGGAATCTGGGGGGAATCAAATTAAGACAACTAGTCCTGCCGGAAGGAAGGAATTGGTGGCACCACCCTTAAGTGACTTCCTGATCAGTGAGCATCAACAAAGGGACCAGACAAGAGGAAAGGACAACCATCCCAGAGCATACGTATGACCCCTGCAGTTCGGAGGAGCAGGGTGTGGACATATTTTTGGCTTCCCAGGTGGCGCTAGTGGTAAAGAACCCACGTTGGAATAAAGAACTCCAATGCAGGAGACCTAAGAGACGTGAGTTCAACCCCTGGGTCAGAAAGATCCCCTGGAGGAGGGTATGGCAATCCACTCCAGTATTTTTGCCTGGAGAATCCCATGGACAGAGGAGCCTGGCGGGCTACAGTCCATGGGGTCACACAGAGTTGGACACGACTGCGCACTTGAGCATGCACACACGCAGGCTTGTGCCACTGAAATGTAATTGCTGGTGTTGTGATCCCTGCCATCAGGGGGACAAAACACATGCCATGTTAGAGTTTCTCACAGTCCCTGCTGTGAATAAGACAGGGACAGCTGGGCTTGTGGGATTACCGAAGGGGCACTTTTCCCAGCACCAGCAGTCGCTGCTCAGAGATTTAAATTTCACACATGGAATCTGTAGCCTGTGAACGGCTGCTCCTTAAGTTGGACATTAATAATTTGTGCTCCTACTACTACCAAGAAAAAGTTTTGAGAAATTACTGCTTATGTTATGAATTTTAGAACATCCTGAGTCAATTCATCTTCGAAACTTAACTGGTTGAAGCAGCTACTGTTCACAATTATCAAAGATTAAATTTTCACAATCCACTGTGGGCTGGCTCCAAAGACAAGGCATGAATGTCCAGCCTTCCTAGGGATGTTCGGTTTGAATCTTTTTCTTCTACACACAGCAATCATTGTTGAATCAGTTCAAGCCAACTGGACTTATTATGAAGATCATCCTTTCCGGAAGGTGATATAAAGTCAAGATAGCCCTTAAAGGTACTTCTGAGTCTCTGCAAGTGCGTTGCGCTGTTGGCATTGTTCAGCTGCTAAGTCAGCTCCAACTCTTTGAAATGCCACAGAATGCAGCACGCCAGGCTTCCCTGTCCTTCACTATGTCCCTGAGTTTGCTCAAACTCATGTCCATTGAGTCAATGATGTTATCCCACCATCTCATCCTCTGTCACCCCCTTCTCCTGCCCTCAATCTTATCCAGCATCAGGGTCTTTTCCAATGAGTCAGTTCGCATCAGATGACCAAAGTATTGGAGCTTCAGCTTCAGCATCAGTCCTCTTCCAATGAATTTTCAGGGTTGATTTCTTTTCGGATCGACTGGTTTGATCTCCCTACTGTCCAAGGGACTGTCAAGAGTCTTCTGTAGCACCCGTTGTGTTGCTGCTGCTACTGCGACTGCTGCTAAGTCGCTTCAGTCGTGTCCAACTCTGTGTGACCCCATAGACAGCAGCCCACCAGGCTCCCCTGTCCCTGGGATTCTCCAGGCAAGAACACTGGAGTGGGTTGCCATTTCCTTCTCCACTGCATGAAAAGGAAAAGTGAAAGTAAAGTCGCTCAGTCGTGTCCGACTCTTAGTGACCCCATGGACTGCAGCCTACCAGGCTCCTCTGTCCATGGGATTTTTCCAGGCAAGAGGACTGGAGTGGGGTGCCACCGCCTTCTCCAGTTGTATTGCTACTACTGCCTATATCAGACCTCTACTGAGGTCAACGAGGTCAACGAGCTCAAGCCAGCTCGATGTGCCTGAGCCACCTGCCATCCTGCTCTCACATTACATTGGGCTTAGCTTCTCCGAGACACAGCCTACGGAATGATCAGTTAATACCGCTAACTGTGTGGCTTGACAGTGTACACTGTGCTGGTTGACAGGCGCCTGTAGAGGTGCAGGTGAGTGGCAAGTAACAAACGTTTCAGCAATTCAGTTTATTCATAAGCCACAGAAATACCTTGTCTTCTTAAAAATGACATGTAAGAGAAAACTCTGTATTACTATAGAAGGTAATTTTTGTGATATGTTGACCCTATAACTCATTCAGGTATTGCTCGTTTGATAAAATGCCAGGTGGTTTGGAAAAGACTTTAACATTTAGCATGACTGGCCAAAAGATTTTGATGAGAAATCCATATAGATTTTGGCAAAATGAGTACAAAGGAAAAATTTCTTGACATAAATCTATCTTGATGGAAATCAATAGCTATTTATCCATCTATTTAGTCTGAGTAAAGATGTGCTTGTTAACAGTAGTCTCAAGCAAATATTGGAGTTATAAAATTTCAAGGTTAGGGTTACGTTTATGAATTACATAAACCAAACTTTCAGAAAGACCCAGACCTTTAAGAAAGGTCTCATTCAGTGGCTGGGTCTCCTGGGACAGAAGGAGGCACATGACTGCCCAATCTTAGTAACATGTCTTTGAAAAAATAACCTTGTATTTCCACCTAATTACAAGTTTCTTTGCTTATAAATGATCTGGATGTGATTTTGTCCCCTTTTATCACCCAGCCTGGATGCACATCAGAGTGAGGGGTGGGTTGTAAAGACACAGACGGGCTTGGAGTGGGACACAATGAGACCTCAGAAACACAGGCTTATGGGAGACAGAGAAGGCAGGGGAAGAATGGGAGAATGAGGGATGTGGTGAAAGATAGGACTCTAGATCAGAGGACTGCCGGGATGACCCAGACTCTGGTGGACCTTAGAAGAGTCCAGAGCAGCAGAGGCCGTAGGTGGTGCTCTAAGCTGGAGAGGGCTGAGCCCACGGGGAGATGAGTCCACTAACCAGGCTACCTAGCCCCTGCTGCAGCCACAGTGCACAGGATCACGTGGGCCCGCAAGGGTGTGGTGGGCCCTGAGCAGTTTCAGGGCTCAGGCCAAGAAGGCCGAAGCTCAGCATGAGCCTATGGACAACAGAAGGTGGGCGGCTGGCCCAACACAATGCTATGAGTGAAAGGCTGACACGGGGGCCAGGGAGCCCTTTGGTAGCCAGAGGATTTATCACAGGCTTGTAGCTCAGCAGGAGTAATTCCAACCCCACATGCTGGAGCCAGGCTACTGAGATGCTGTTTCCTAGAAGGCATGTTGGAAGGACTGATGCCGAAGCTCCAATACTTTGGCCACCTGATGTGAAGAGCTGACCCACTGGAAAAGACCCTGATGCTGGGAAAGACTGAGGGCAGAAGGAGAAGGGGATGACAAAGGATGAGATAGTTGGATGACATCATTGACTCAATAGACATGAGTCTGAACAAATTCCAGGAGATGGGGAAGGACAGGGAAGCCTGGTGCGCTGCAGTCCATGGAGCTGCAAAGAGTCAGACACAACTGAGTGACTAAACAAGAACAAATGTCCCTGATTGGTCAAGAGATATGCCTTTCATCTTGAAGGATGCAGCTGTCTCATGAGAAGCCCAAGTATGGTCCAGACGCATGCAGGACTGTCTAATAAAGCAAGTACCATGCAGCACGCTGACCGCACCACTCGCCCCTGCCCTGCGCTCCCACATGCCCTCGGCCACACTGGTCTCCTTGTTTTCCTTTAGGAAGCCCCATGGCTCTCCTTCCTCGGGGCCTTTGCACTTGCTGTCCCCTCCACCTAGACCCGGAGAAGGCAATGGCAACCCACTCCAGTACTCTTGCCGGGAAGGTCCCATGGATGGAGGAGCCTGGTAGGCTGCAGTCCACGGGATCACTAGGAGTCGGACACGACTTCACTTTCACTTTTCACTTTCATGCATAGGAGAAGGAAATGGCAACCCACTCCAGTATTCTTGCCTGGAGAATCCCAGGGACGGGAGAGCCGGGTGGGCTGCCGCCTATGGGGTTGCACAGAGTCGGACACGACTGAAGCGACTTAGCAGCAGCAGCCACCTGGATGACTCCCCCAGACATCCTCTGGACTCACTTCCTCACTTTATTCCAGTTGCTGCTCAAGGTCTTTCCAGATCATCCTCACTAAAATAGTACTTTTTCTTTCTCAAGATGTTTACTCTTGGATTTCTTTTTTCATAGTATTTATAATTCTTTGCTATTTTGTTTTATTTATATTTTCATAAATATAGTCATATAAATTAATAAATAATATATTAGAATGCT